>JAPKLY010000229.1:698614-728798 GCA_026898435.1 Prunella vulgaris
AACAAAATTTTATATTAAAAAATATTTTTTGAATGAGAAATACAATGGAAAAAAAACATTTTCCGCCATATTCAAAAGAGACTTGAAAAAATTGTGTTAATTGTACCGAATATCACCACTTAATTCTATATAAATACACCACATTTTATGGTTTTGATATCCGGTAGCATTAACACAGTTTTTTCAAGTCCCTCTTGAATATGGTGGAAACCATTTTTTTCCATAGTATTTCTCATTCAAAAAATATTTTTTAATATAAAATTTTGTTATTTTTTATATATATAATATATGATGTGGAAAAAAATAAAATATAAAAAAGTAATTTCACATGTGTACGCCAGCGTGACCAAGGTTGAAAATATCGGTATCGATGGAAATATCGAGGTCTTAAATTTATGGAAATATCGATGGATATATACATACACTATTTTTTTGGAGTTTTTTCCCGATATTCATCGATATTTTCTCGATATCTTTCGATATTTCCTCGATATCTTTCAATATTTACTCGATATCTAACGATATTTTGTTTAATTTGTGGAAAAAATAAATGATATCGATATTAGAGGCCGATATTTACCGATATTTTTTATTTTTTTAAATGAATATTATGGAAATATCGTTTCTACCCAATATTCGATATCGGTGACTACAAAAAATGGATATATCGTGAATATATCGGGGAAATATCGGGATATTTTCATTCTTGAGCGTGACAACATTTCACGCGCTCCAGCGAGACACGTCATCAGTTGCTGGCCGAAAAATAGGTGTATTGAATCGAAACTCTTTAAAAGGTTGGGATATTTTATAATAATCGTGAACTCAAAATTAAATAGAAAATTGAGCAAAAGGTGGTGTATTTATATAGAATTATCCAAAAAAATATTTCACACGCGTACGCCAGCGTTGCAACATTTCACGCGCTCCGGCGATTCACGTCATCAGTTACTGGCCGAAAAAAAAATGCGTATTGAATTGAAACTTTTTAAAAGGTTGGGATATTTTATAATAATCGTAAAGCGGATTAAATTAAAAGTTGAGTAAAAGGTGATCTGATTATATAGAATTATCTCAATAATATAATATCATTATGATTTAAAATTCCATTAACTCTATTTCTCTATCATTGACCAAACATCTCTTTATTATTCAAATATTAATTATCTCAACTACCCTTTTTCCCATCTCCATTTCATCCCCATTCACCTGCACTAGTAACTAGTAAGTAATACTAATAACAATTGCTTTTCCAATTCCTGCACATCACGAACCATTTAGAGAGAGAGAGAGGGAGAGATGGCGAATGAAGTTTCTTCAGAAGTAAAAGTGGAGGGAAAAGGGGTGACCCTCGAGGATTTGAAGGAAAAAATGGCGAGTTTCAGCAAAGAAAGAGATTGGGATCAGTTTCATAGCCCTAGAAATCTACTTTTAGCCATGGTAATTCATTTTTCCTCACTTCTCTCACACTCTCTACTCTATTCATTCTAATACTTCCTATTTCTTGCTTTTATTTATCAAACCCTAGAGTAGTTTCGTCTCTCTCTCGAACATTAATTTGACGATCAACTTCTTAAGTACTGAAATTAACATGTGTATTGTTTCTCCTGGTTTGCCAATTAGGTTAATCTATTTCTCTTCCTGTTTGAGTATTGAATGATGCGCACAAAATAATGTGGTGTCTCACTCTCTCTGTTCCTCCTTTTTTTTTTCTCTGTTTCTGCTATGAGCACATAACAAATTCACTGTTTTAGTTGATTAATGCCCTAAGGTTTTCTTCAAAAATTCGTCTGTTTGTTCTGTGGATCAGATGGAGTTTCACTGTACAAATTAATTGTGAGATGGAGATTATGTTATATTGATTATTTTAGGAAATGGCGATGAAGATTTTTGTTGTTGCGAATGTGCCATAGATCACAGTTCTTGCACAGTTATTGGCTTCTACTCCAGGAAAGTTCTGAAGAAGCTTGATTAAAAAGAAATTTAATTTAAAAAATTAACCAAAGCAACTTAAAAAATGTGAGGAAATTCATCAGGGCTTTGCTAACTAGGATAATAGGAAGATTCTTTACCCTGCATAGGTCTAACTTGTTATCATCTTCTCCAGAATATGATTACAAATTGTGATCAATTTAAATTGGGGTTCTTCACTTCATTAATATCATTATTGCATTGCATTGCAGTAAAAAGGAAAAAGGAAAAAAGATTATGTTTGTGAAGCATCATCATCACAGCATCAAAGATGGCACATTGTTGAATACATCTCTTTTAGTTTAAGCCCGTAAGAATCAACTTAATATAATTTATCCACAAGTGGCACCACTATATGTTTCTTTTGAATATTGAGTCTTTTATAGATGCTGCACTTGCCCCTACTTTCTTGTAGTATTATTTATGTTATCCTTCATTTAGGATATGCATCCACAACACAAATTAGACTTGGTATCATGTCTTGACCCTTTATATTCTTTTCGATTTCCATACAAATCAGTATGCCGTAATATTAATTTGATCTTGGATGATTATGTGAGCAGGTGGGTGAAGTGGGCGAGTTGTCTGAGATATTTCAGTGGAAAGGCGAAGTGGAAAGAGGCCTCCCGGGTTGGAAAGAAGAAGAGAAGGTGCACCTAGGTGAGGAGCTTTCTGATGTTTTGCTGTATCTGGTTAGGTTATCCGATGTCTGTGGGATCGATCTTGGAAAAGCCGCTCTTAGAAAGATGGAGCACAACGCCTGTAAGTACCCAGCTAATGTTTGCAAGGGCTCTTCCGAGAAGTACTATGAAATTCACAACTCCAGCAGGGGATCTTAAGTATTAGGAATGATCATGGTGTTTAGTTAGATATTAATCAATGTTTGTTTCTGAGGATTTAATCATCTGCCGCTCATCTGTCTCATTGTGCCATCTTCACCTTTCATTTGTCTTTGTTATGTGCTTCTTGTTCCTTCCTATCCATTTAGAATTGGTCTTTGGAAAATTTTTGGTACCTTACAAAGTTTACAACAAACTTTGATGCATATAATTAGGGACATATTAAGAATTTGAGAACTCGAGTTCACCGGGAACTCGGGTTATCAATTATCACTGTCATGTGTATACATTATCACTGTTATACATATATATTACTATTACTGTCAAAATATCAAGTGTATTTTTATAACAGTTATAGTATATATGAATAACAGTGATAGTGATTATATATAATAGTGATACGAGTTCACGTGAACTCAAATTCACAAGAGACTTACTTTTAGAATTTTACGTAGTGTTGGCTAAAATCTTTATATTATAATATCACATATATTTTCGTTTCTGGTGGGGCTAACCCCTTCAATTAACATCTCGGCACATCACTTGCAAATCAAATTGATATGAACTGGATTAAATTTATTCTGTCACCATTATTGTACATTTTTTTTTAATAAAATTGGTACTTGTGTCATTGTTTCGTATCTGATAGCATCTTGTAATACCCAAATTGATCAACTGCAATTTGTACTTTGTTTTAGTGATATTTTCCAGCCAAAAATTTCCGTGTAGGCCATCCTAATTGAGCCTAAAAGCTTTTCATTTTAATCTATGCTACTAATGTACAGAAGAGTAACACTTGTGTACAAATTTCTATCGTAGAAATATCTATTTTTTTAAAATTCATGGATTTAAACCGGGTCTGGTTAGATTTGGACATTATTTTTCAAAATTCGTGCAACTTGTAGTTCCAGGTTTTTTTTGTTCCCAGGTATGTTAAAATTTAGGCAAAGACATGTTACAATTAGGCAAAATCTGTGTTATTAATTCTTAAAAAATTATTTTTTTGTACTTTTCAAATAACTATAAAGAAAATATATATTTCTACAAGTATAAATATTTGTTACTTAATTTATTTTTTATTCTCTTTGTTGATTTATGTTAATAATATATTTTTTCGCTTCCAGGTATGTTACAATTTTGGCAAAGGGTGTTACTAATTCTTAAAAAATTAATTTTTTGTACTTTTCAAGTAACTATAAAGAAAATATGTACTTCTGCAAGTATAAATATGTGTTACTTAATTTATTTTTTATTTTCTTTGTTGATTTATGTTAATAATATGATATTCATGCACTTAATACATCATTTAATACCTTATATGTTATAAAAAAATATAATATATATTTTTATAAGGATAAATAAATGTTTGTGCATACAGTACACACATTTGATCTTTCAGTAACACACATTTACTCTAATTGTAACATACATTTGCAGTAACACACATTTACTCTAGATGTAACACACATTTCCAAGTGTAACATAAATTTGCAGTAATACATATTTACTCTAATTGTAACACATATTTGTTCCTCAATTTGTGTTATTATATGAGCATATATGTGTTACTATAGGATAAAATATATTTTTATTAAGAATAAATATGTGTTACACATACAATGTAACATATACATGTGTTACATTGAATGAAAAATATGTACTTCTACAAAAATAAATGAATATGCGTAGAAAACAACATTTAATCTGGTTGTAACACATGTTTTGTCTTAAAGTAACATGTATTTCCCCCAATTGTAACATACCTGGGAGCGAAAATCACAAGCTAAGTGAATTTTGGAAAAAAATACTCAAATTTGACCCGACCCGGGTTAGACCCGCGAATTTTCAAAAATGGATATTTCTACGGGTCTTAGATCCGTAGAAATTTGTATATAAGTGTTTGTCCAGATTGAAATAGATTATGATCAAGTGCAGACATGCAATATAACGCAGTTGACTTTTAGGCGAAAAAGAAAGAGAAAGTAAATCTTGTATGAGACTATATCATAATACGGGAATAATATAAATGTGTCATTTATTAATAAAAATTATTATTTTTAAAATATAATAATATTTTTATTAAAAGTGTCTAAAATTTAACAACCACATGCAATGTACATAGCAAAAAAAAAAAAAATGTTATTTTACTTTCTCGGCAAAATGAGATCAATACTGGACAATCCAAAGAATTACGAGATTAAAATCTACGAGTTAAATTTTTGGAACTAAAAGTACACACTCAATAAATTATGAGAGTAATCTTGAGTTCATGCGAATTATCTTCAACTAACTTAAAGATCTTCAGGAAAGCTAACTTCAAGTGGTCAGTCCTCAGGACATTGATTTTCAGGAGACTTTGAAAATTCCAGGAAGCCTAACATTAGTCTCACATGTCAAGACTCAGAAGTCTTATATAGTCCGGCACTTCAGAGTATATGAGACTCACTAATATTTAGGATCACACTCTTCACTGAGTAGTCCATTGACCAGTTTAGAAAAGTCAGTGTATACTCAATGAAATTCATTAGGATTGTCTTTTGGTCTTCTGGTCACCATTCTTCCTAAATTTAACTCAGTTCTCCCAACTAAATGCATGTAAAATAAACCAATCCTATCCCTACCTTTAGGAAACAATAATACGGACTATAACATTTGCTCTTATTACAAAATATTTTAAAAATCATCAAAACTAATACATATCCCAATAAAACCAGGTGGGTTAGCTCATCTGATCTCTGGACTCCTCACTTGTGTGACTCGGGTTTGATTCTCTCTAGAAACGAATTAAGGGAGATTTAATGTGAGGACTTGGTGAAATAATTTTTAACTACTAACAACTAACATTACCGATAACAAAAAAAATCCAATAATTCTCTCTTTTGATAATGCCAAAACTCCTAATATTCCATCTAAACTGTAGGATAAATGTTGAGTTATTTAAGAGTAAACCAGTTGATTTGAAACTCAACTTTTTGAAAAACTTTTTATGTAATAAAAAATAAGTAAAATAGAAAAAATTGAACAATAGTCTAATGATAACACTGAAATTTAAATTTAGTCATACACTTTTTAAATTTTACAAATTGAACAAAAAATTTACAAATTTGTCTAAACGAGTGGGACCCGTATATACTGACTAAGTGAGCACCCCCCACCCACCCAACCTCTCTCTCTCTCTCTCCTATATCTCTATCTTCCTCAGACACACTAAAGGTTTCTTTTTTTATATATTGTAGTTTTTATTTACAATTACGAAAATATAGTAAAATTTAGGGCCTTTTTGTTTTTAAGTAAAGTCGTGAACCGAGTTCACGTTTTAGGGAAAAACGTGATCCCAGATCACGTTTTACAAACACTTCCTTCACGCTGTTTGCTGAGTCAACAAAGAAACCAAACTTCCGCGCCCTTCCCCCAATTAATGCGGAAACCCCCCCCCCCCCTCCCCCTTTGTTTCAAGAAGTTTGACAAGATATTAAGTTATGTTAAAGGAAATTACATTTATGTGTCTTCATCAAATCTATTTACTAGAAGGATAGTTAGTCATTTCATTATGTATCCTATATTCATATAAACCCTAGTTTGTAACTTATATAAAGGGATCTCATATACAAATATAGTGGAACAAGCTCCTGGCTTGGTACGCCCCCAGATGTAGCCTTTCAGGTGAACTGGGTCAACAAATTCTATGTTCTTCGTTTTGGTTTTTTGATTATCCTTAAACACGTTATCAGCACGAATGCTCTAGGTGTCGAATACTCGAATTGTTTAATTTCATTCTCTTACTGGAATCAGAAAAAAAAATGCTATTCCACTCATTGAATTATTCCGACCCCAAACCTAGGGTTTTGGCTAAGTGAGTGCTTTATACAATCAATGGAAAAGAAAATGATTTTGACCACTATGATTTTGGTCATCCAGTCAATTTCCACCGATGCTGTACAACCGCCGGTCTAATTTGACGGTCGTGATTACTCTCGCACCTCTGGACCCTAAACCCGATCGCTACACAGCTGCAATGACGCCGATAGCCGCGTGATCTCTCAATGGCACGGCGACGACGCCGACCCTCACGACCGGCCGTGACAGAGTAAGCGGCCTCGCGCTACGCCGGCGACGGCGCTGCACGTCCTGACCGGTGCCTCACCCGCATGACGGCGGCCCCCACAACACCGGACCTTGAGTCTTGGCACCTCATGTGACGGCGATTTTACGCCACGTTGACGGCTGTGGGCTGCGCCAAATTGGCGACAGCGTTTGAGCGCCTGTACGTAGTGCACGACGGCGCCTCCGGCATGACGTGACAGTGCTGTGCGAAGTGCAAATTTCGGTGTGAACGACGGTCGCAGCCTTGGTAACAGAGAAGGCCTTAATCACCTACACCTCCAGGAATTTTTTTTTTTTTGATCGGTAAATGTTAGTTGTTAGTAGTTAAGTTAGTTCACCAAGTCTCCTTACACCCCATATCTCCAAGTCCAACCTTATATCTCCCATCTCCCAATTCGTTCCCAGAGGGAATCGAACCCGGGTCACTCACTCAAGTGAGGAGCCCGGTGGCCAGGTGAGCTAGCCCACCTGGTTCCCACACCTCCAGGAATAAATCCGATTTTGTTAGACGATGGTTGCAGGAGTGGAGGTGGGCTGTTGCGGAAGGTGTAAGCAGTGGGTGTTCGTTGTGGTGGCGTGACTGGTGTGTTAGAGCCTTGGTAACAGAGGCGGAAGAGAAGGCTTTAATCAATCTGGTTCAGGATTAGCTGAACGACGGATTGCGAGGGAAATGACAGTGAACAGCCTCCGGAAAGCCAACACACGCATCCACCGAAAATGAACCAGATTCTACATATCATAGGACCATCTATAAGTATGGTTCTTATATCTGGATTTATGAATGGTATGCCCATTAATTTATGTGTTTACTGCATCATGTGTGCTGATGTGCTTCTACATATAATATTGGGGTTTGTGACATGATAGTCCTTACAAATTTTTTTTTAAGAATAAACTTTTTTTTGAAAAAGGTCGAATCTGAAACTGTGGACAGAGGGTTACTTTGGTTTCTCCATAATGGAAAATACCCTCCAAAAATTAGCATATGCTACAAATTTAGTCCAGGGGTTGCTTGCTTTGCTTTTCTAAACTTGGGCATCAGGAACCTCAATCTCAAAGATTGAGAATCTTTACTCTATCATTTGTGTGCTAATAATAGAATTCTAAAATAACGAGAAAGCTTTAATTGTCTCAGATATTAGAAACTAGCTGTTTTAGCAACAAGTGATAGTGATGTGTTAACTATTCCAATTATGATGCCTATGTTATTCCAATTTTTTTTTTCAAAGCATCAATAAATATGTGACCTATGATCTCAAAATCTAATTCAAATATATACATTCTTGAAAAAATTATTATATATTGATACGCTTGCATATTAAATGCATATTCCTTGTGTTATAATAAATGGTTGAACGTACTCGACCTGATTATACTATATTGGACTCAAAAGAGACTGAGTATCATTCTTGCATTTTCAAGGAAAGAATCCAAAAGAAAATGGGATATTACATGCTATTCCATATGAATATGGAAATGATCATCATGAGTAGCACTAATGACCTCCCACTAGAGCGTGTTGCAAATGTATTGACATTCCTAGAGGTCATAGTGATATCATACCAAACTATCGCGCAAGCACAATATAGCAGTTAACTATAAGTGGTAAATGGGATCTAAAGTACAAGATACTCATTATATTAACCTTATAATAATAATAATTTTGTCATTTTTCAAGAATGTTGTAAAGGCATAATGCCTGATTTATTTGAAATATTTGTAATGGTCTTAAAGTTATTCAGACTAATGATGAATTTTGAGTTAGATTTTGATGCGAGATTTTATTTTTATTAATGTTGGTTCATTAGATTTTATTCAAAAGTACTCAATTTATTCTGTATACATGGTTCGAATATAATATTTTCACGATGTAAAGTGATGCATTTTACGAAATAGAAGAAAATATTAAATGAAAAGCAAATTATTTTTCTCAAAATGAAAAGTAAATCATTTTATTCAAATTGAAAAGTAAATCATTTTGTTCAAATTGTAACTCAAAAGGATATGAGATTTCTAAAAAGAACAAGGAACAGTGTCTAATGAGACAATTGTTGAAATCAGAAAAGCTCCATATGCATCAAGAGCTAATCGAACCCTGTAAAATTTTATAGATGTTTGTGCCAACGTTATTTGTAAACACACAAGTGAGAATGAAATTTATATATCAAATTAATGTGAAAAAAATACATTTTAAAGGAACTAAGATGTCGATATAGTGAGTTGTACTTCACTGCTATTCGAATTTTTGAACTATATTTTGTCACTGGCGGACTATGTGATACTTATAGATATGGGCTTTTGTATAATAATTCATAATGTTGAAGAACTCACATTACGTCTTTATTTTTAGAGTGACACATGAAATGAGATGAAAATTGGTATAATGCATAATATCAATCTTGTTGCTGCATTGTCGCACTTCTTATTTTCTGAAGCACCAGAGACATTATTAACATCTCACTCTGCCTCATTATAAATTCAAAGGCAAGTTACTCACTCTGCAAAACCTATTCTTTAGCAAAAGTAACATTGAGACCTGTTTAAGCTAAAGATACAAAATAAATATTTCATTCTTACACAAGATACATGATGATATTTGTGGATTAATTAATCCTGAATGCGGATCATACAAATATTTATGGTACTGGATTATACTTTGACATACGGGTCACATGTCACTTTACTGTCCACAAGATATTATGCATGCAAAACTCTTAGCACAAAGTACATGTCTTAGGGCTCACCACCCTAATCACAATATCACATTATTACATCAAAAACATCTGATGATTATTGCATATATATCAGGATCAATGTAAAGCATCTTGATACCCACGTGCTACACAAAATGGTCTCGCAAAGACCACCATCTAAAGAAAATAAATGGTGGTTAGACACTGATTATGCGCACCAACATGCCTATCTCTGCATGGGATTATGCAATATTACATGCATCTTTACTTATTCGTTCTAGACCCAACGTTAACAACCTGTGTACCAGTTGGTTACTGGATATAAGCCTGATATTTCACATTTATGCATTTTTGTTGTGTAACATATGTGCCGATTGCGCCCCCACAGCGCACTAAAATGGGTCCTCAACAACGATTAAGTATTTATGTTGGATATAAATCTCCAACAAATATCCACTACTTAGAACCTTTGACGGACGGCCTATTTACCGCTAGATTTGCGGATTGTCACTTGAATGAGGCAGTCTTCCCGTCGTTAGGGGGAGATAAGAAAAAGAATTTTCTGTGGGAACGACTGGAAGTATCATGGTTGATCCCCACTTTGTCTCATTTGATCCCCAAACTTCACAATGAAAAAGTGAAGTAAAATAATAAACTTTCAGAACGTAACAGATTCGATGCCTGATTTGTTCATCGATATTGCTAAAGTGACTGGGTCATACATTTCAGCTGCAAATATGCCTGCAGGGTTAGAAGTCCCTAATAAGGGGCACAACACCTTAGAAAAGGTGTTGCAACCACACTTGGTGGAGGTGTGGTTGAGGCCGTGGCTCCCAAAAGGAAAAGTGGGAGGTCACCTGGTTTGATTGACACCAACCAAAGGAAGGAATGGTAGGTGTGGCACAATTCATTTCATTGATCATCAATGTCAAAAATACATCTTATGAGATCATCTCTGTTTATAGTTATGTCCAAGAATCATTACTGGAGGACGCTCCGATGTTTAATATGATTCCAGAAAATAAAAAATCTCTATTGATTAAGAGAGTGCATATAAGTCGATGGACAGACATTGCACACAGACTAGTGATGTATTTATGTATAATGTTGCTTAAGAAAATATAGAGCACAATGAAATCGAACCAAGCTCAGTTGTAGAATATCAACAAAGAGCAAACTGGCCAAAATACAAGAATCAATCCAGGTAGAACTTGATTCTATGACAAAATGATAGGTATTTGGTCCGGTAGTGCTAGCCTGACCAAGTGTAAAGCCTGTAGGACATAAATAACTCTTTATTATAAAGCGTAATGAGAAATATATGGTCCTGATATATAAAACTTACCTTGTAGCATAAGGTTTCTCACAATGCACTGGAATTGATTATAAGGAGTCATACTCTCCTGTTATGGACGTTATAACGTTCTGTTACTTAATTAGTTTAGTAGCATCCGAAGGATTGGAAATGCAGCTTATGAATGTGGTTACTATATATCTCAATGGGGATCTTGATTTAGAGATATATATGAATGTGCCTGATGGCCTTCCATTACCCAAGTCAAGTAACTCTGAACCACAGAGTACGTTTGAAGTTACATTGAAACAATCACTTTATAGATTGAAACAATCTGAGCGGATGTGGTATACCCATCTGAGTGACTACTTGATTGGGAAAGGTTACAAAACATAAAGAACATTGCCCCTTCGTATATATAAAGAAAAATAAGTTTTTGGTTTGCGATTATGACACTTATGTTGATGGATGAACATAGGTACTCTTAATGAAATAAGAGAAATCCTGAAACTAATTAAAATTATTGAGATAAAGAATCTTGAGAAAACTCAGTTTTATTGAGTTTGTGGAATACTTATCCACCAGTCTGCATATGTTCAAAAGATGTTCAGGAGATTTAACATGAACAAAATGCACTCTGTTAGCACTCTCATGATCGGTTGACGTTTGGATTTAAAGAAAGATCCATTTCGTCCAAAGCAAAATGGCGAAGAGATATTAGGAACTGAAATTCCTCGTTAAGTGCAATAGGCGCATTATTGTACTTAGCTCAATATCTCGGCCAGATATTACTTTCTCAATGAACTTGTTAACTAAATTTATTACGGGACCAACACAATATCATTGGAATAGTGTCAAGAATATACTTTGATACTTAAAAGAAACCAGTGACATGGGCATGTTATTTACTATATAAATGTTGAAAGTACTGCAGATGAAATTGCAACCCTTAAGAAAATATTTAATGCTATCCTATACACTTATACACCAAATAATATGTTATTTGGTTCTACTAATATTGGTTATATGTTAACCACATGAATATTCCCAAATTGATCATGTATTTACCATGAGAACATGGTGATATCTTGGGCATCAATTAAGAAAATTTTGATAGATATCTCTTAAAGCTATTTAGAGATTATTACATTACATATAGCAATTTGTGAGTGTATTTAGTAAAATCTCATCACACATTCGAGGAATCAATGATTTGAGTTCTATTACTAAAGATCATATGTTTATATATTGCATGCACTAAATAGATGAAACTGTTTCTACAGGTGGTAATATAAAACATATAGCACCGAAGTTTTCCTATAACATGCAATAACAATCTTTGCTCAAGATTAAGGTAATTTAAGTAAGCTCTAAAGAAAATGTGCTAATCTATTTACATAGTCATTGTTCAAAGATAACTTTGAGAAACATCTTAAAGGAATTGAGATGTGTAAACTTTCTGAGCTCACTTGATAGATGTACCTATCAGTTGAGATGTGTAGACTTCAGGGGGAGTCTTAACATAGGTGTGTTGCAACTCATTTTCCCTTCGATCAAGGTTTATTTTTCTTATATGGATGTTACTTGGCAAGGTTTTTATCGAGTCAACATTCATTCACCATCCATCCTTTTGATTTGGCACAAGGGGGAGTGTTAAAGGAAATTACATTTATGTGCCTTCGTCAAATCTATTTACTAGAAGGATGGTTTAGTCATTTCATTATGTATCCTATATTCATGTAAACCCTAATTTGTAACTTATATAAAGGGATCTCATATACAAATATAGTGGAACAAGCTCCTGGCTTGGTACGCCCCCAGATGTTGCCTTTCAGGTGAACTGGGTCAACAAATTCTATGTTCTTCGTTTTGGTTTTTTGATTATCCTTAAACAAGTTATACATTTTACAATTATTTTTGCAAGCATTGGAAGTAATAATACATTCCATTTAATTAAATTTTATTTATTTTACAGAAAAATTATATTTGAACATTCAATGAATGTAAAATATAATAGTATTATTATTTATATTCCAAAATTTTATAAATATACCTTATTTGTTAAAAATATTCTAATAAAATTAAAAAATTAGCATATATTACTAAACATACCTCATTAATTCCTATAATATCCTTATTTAATCAAAACAAAAAATAACACATTCCTATTTTTTTCTCTACTTCAAAAACATAATAAAAAATCTTTGGCTCTTTCTTAATTTGTAAAAGTTAATTATATTTTAATTTTTATTTATCTTGAATTAAAATTTGAATTTTTAAAATTAATTTCTTAGTTTTTAATTATTTTTAGATTTAGTTCAATTTTCTAATTATTTGTTAAAGATTTAATTGGATTATTTTTTAATAAAAATACATTTTATCCTATAGTAACACATATATGCTCATATAATAACACAAATTGAGGAGCAAATATGTGTTACAATTAGTGTAAATGTGTCTTACCGTAAATGTATGTTACAACTAGAGTAAATTTGTATTACTGCAAATATGTGTTACATTTAGAGTAAAATGTTTGTTACAATTAGAGTAAATGTGTGTTACTGCAAATGTATGTTACAATTTGAGTAAATGAGTGTTACTGCAAATGTGTGTTACAATTAGAGTAAATGTGTGTTACTGCAAGATCAAATGTGTGTTACTATATAAACAAACAATTATTTATCCTTAGGAAAATATATATTATATTTTATATAACATATATAAGGTATTAAATGATGTATTAGTACATTAACAACATATTATTAACATAAATCAACAAAGAGAATAAAAAATAAATTAAGTAACACATATTTATTCTTGTAAAAATACATATTTTCTTTATAGTTACTTGAAAACTGCAAAAAATTGATTTTTTTAAGAATTAGTAACACAGACTTTGCCTAATTGTAACACGCATTTGTCCAAATTGTAACATATTTGGGAGTGAACAAACCTGGAATTACAAGTTGCGCGAATTTTGAAAAAAAATGTCCAAATCCAACCCGACCCGATTTGGACCCGCAAATTTTTTAAAAATGGATATTTTTACGGTAAAAATTTCTACACAAGTGTTGCTCCTATTATATTTACATTCATTGAATCTTCAAATATAATTTTTCTGCAAAAAAAATAAAATTTAATTAAATGGAATGTATTATTAATTTCAATGCATGCAAAAATAATTGTAAAATGTCAATAACTTTATATCTCATCAAATCTTCTTAAAACCAAAAAAAAATATCATCTTAAAACAAAGGGGGAACTTGGAAGGGGGTTACACATTAATTAGGGGGGCGGCGGCGGAGGTTATGCATTATTTGGTTTCCCCTGTTGCCACATTGACGGCGTGAAAAAAGTGATTGCAAATCGTGAACTGGGATCCGTTTTCCCAGGTTCACGACTT
Organism: Prunella vulgaris; assembly: GCA_026898435.1. Classification (NCBI taxonomy): domain Eukaryota; kingdom Viridiplantae; phylum Streptophyta; class Magnoliopsida; order Lamiales; family Lamiaceae; genus Prunella; species Prunella vulgaris. The sequence goes on from JAPKLY010000229.1 coordinate 712,919, forward strand.
TGCTTAAAAATAAAAGCCCACTGAATTTTACTATATTTTAGTAACTGTAAATAAAAACTGTAATATTTATAAAAAAAACCCACACTAAATCGGTAATTTTAAAATTTAAAACACTTTCTCTCTCTCAAAAGTCGGAGTACGAATGTAGAATGCAAAGTCACGGCGACGGGGTGCTTTTCCGGCGGGAGGAGTTTTTCTCTCCCTTTGTTCTCGGCGCAGCCACGGATATAGGTCACACGACTGTAGATCGAACGGAGACGGCTCACGACAGCGACAGGCCACTCGCACGAGGCCACAACCCCTTTCAAGCCCAGCCGATTCGCTTCGATTTGAAGTTTTCGGGTAAGTTTCTCGCTATTTTTTGACTCTCTATTTTCATAGATAGAGTTTACAGCTTCGATTTAATGGGGATGCTAGGGCTTTCATTTTGAGGGCTTCGAATTTAATTTTGTACTCTATGTGTGTGTGTTGCTGTGTTTGTGCGCGTGTATTTATGTCATGTGTGTGCTGTTGTGTGTGTTTGTTGTTGTGTGGTTTCCGTGTGTGGGTGTTGTGCTGCTGTGTGTGTTGTTACTTTTTGCATAATGAAAAAATATAAATTTGAGTGTGTGATGTGTGTGTGTATTTTTATTTTTTATAAAATTTTCTTAATAAATTCTTTGTTTTTTTTAAGCAGATCTTGACCTGTGCGATGAAGTTGCGAATCTTTGAAGGAAGTTTAAAGATGAAGATGAATTGAAGATGAAGATTGTAATTTTATTTTTAATTTTTTTTGTATATTTAAATAAAAAATTTGAATGTGTAAATTAATAATTCTTTTTTTGAATTCTTTTTACTGTTTTGTATAAATTTTTATATGCAAATATTTATGTGTAGATTTGAAAAAAAAAATTATATAAATCTGTGCAAAATTAAAGAATAAAATAGGATTAATAATTATTTAATATATTTAAAAATAGAAATTAAACCTGTGCAAATACAAATTTGTGCAAATTAAATATATACAAATAAATCTGTGTAAAAGGAGATTGTGCAAACGGAGGCAGTGCAAAATGAGCTGTGCAAAATAGCGGCTGTGCAAATTTTAAAAAATGCACAGGTGGGTCCCACAGAAAAATTGACAGCTTTCAATTGTCAAGCTGTGCAAAATTGTACAGGTTATTTTGGGTCCACTTTTAGACTATTCATTAATTTTTAAAAAGTAGTACCAAAGTGTAATCAACCCCAGGCATAATATGTTATAGTGATTCTGATATAAATCCTGCTTTCAGTCTCCCATATTACCGAGGGGTCTCCACTACTAATCTCACAAGCTGCAGCTTTTTAACAAGTCCTATTCTTGTACAGTCTCCGAACTTCTTAACTTAGTTCTTGAACTACGAATCACAATATATTCTTTTTATAGACAGTAATATGTGTTATAGAAAATTTCTAAGGTGGCGCTTGGTATAAAATTCTTCAATGGTAATAGAAGTGGGGATATTTATATAGTAATTATAGTAGGTAATGAGACCAAAATATTGATTTTCCTCCTAAATAAGGTAATCATTACCCCCATTTGATTATCCCTATCTCATCCTATAATCATCCTCCTCAATCAATCCCCTACAACAATCAACAACTTTCTTTCTTGTATACTTCTTCTAAAATTAGAGCACAACATTAATGATGTAACCACCATGAACATAAACTCTTATTGAACATATGTAAGGGTAAAGAAGTAAAATAAAATTTCATTCTCATTACCATTGAGGAATTTGAAACAAGCGCCCCCTGAGAAAAATGTATGCGTGTAAATTCCTATGAAGTAGTTTATGCTTTTTGCACTTAATAATGAGCGAACAAATGATCTTCACTTGTATTTTGAGAAACTAAGTAATCAAATCAAACTATTTCTGGAAGATAATCAATAAATTATCTTGATTGATTTCATGATTGAATTTTTAATATTTGATCTTTAATATTTGACAATATTCCTTGATTTGATCTTCAAATCAATCTTTGTATTTTCTTGGAAATTGTCTCCAGGTCAAGTGCTGCAGTTTGTCTTCAAAAATTTTTGATATGGTCGTCAGCTTTAAGGTAATTGATCTTGTATAAGCCTTATCTTTTTTACTCTCACTGTCCCAAGATAAATTTCACACTTTCTTTATATGGATGTCCCAACTCTTTCTTCACAAAAAAAAAAAAAAAAATAATTCACACTCACAAAAGTCAATAAAGTACACTTTTTATATTTTATTACTCCCTCTGTCCCAAGGGTATTTGCACCCCTGGGATGGCACGCGGTTTAAGAAAAATATATTTTTAAATAAAATAGTGGTATATGGGTAAATGTGTGGAAAGTTTTGTGAGTGTGTATGCAAATCTATATTTCCCTTTTAAGTAGTGTGCAAATTGATTTGGGACAACCCAAAATAGGAAGTGTGCAAATTAGTTAGAGACGGAGGGAGTATTTTACTTCACACTCACATACTTCACTTTTTTTTAATATACGTGAAACTCCACCTATGAAGAAAATATTGGGACGGAGGGAGTATCATTTTCTGACAATTTGCTTTTATAGTGTCATCTGATCATACATTAGCTAATGCTGAGAACTAAGGGGGCGTTTGATATAAAATTTCTCAATGGTAATGAGAATGGGGATATATATATATATAGTAGATAATGAGACCAAAACATTAATTTTCTTCCTAAATAAGATAATCATTACCCCCATTTGATTACCCTCATCTCATCCTATAATCCTCCCCAATCAATCCCCCTACAACAATCAACAATTTTCTTTTTTGTATACTTATTCTAAAATTGGAGAACAATATTAATGATGTAACCACCGTGAACGTAAACTCTTATTGAACATATGTAAGGGTAAAGAAAAAAAATAAAATTGCATTCTCATTACCATTGAGGAATTTGAAATAAACACCCCTAAGATGTCTTATATATCTAGAGATGTATTCCAGCTGACATTTCTCCAAGTTAGCTGGTCTTCAATCTTGACTTCGTTTTCTTAGGTTTCCCTTAGATAGTTACCTATTCTGGAATTATGTTGTCATCAACTGACTAACAAGTTCAGTTACTTTTATTACAAGTACACAAAAATTAGCCTTACATCTAAAATACCTTCTTAGTTTTTTATACTGTTTAAAAATCTTCTAAGGGTTCATTTGGTTCGTAAAATAAAAGTATCTATCCGTTAAAAACAAGCATGTTTTTTACGGATAAATACTTTTATCTTACGAACCAAATGAGCTTTAAGACACAACCAAACTACTCTAATTGTTTATATGAGCTCAATTCCTTAAACATTTAACCAAATAAACAATTTATCATACATGAAGCTCAACGGGAGCTACCCTCGGTCTTCTACGATTATTACAAATGATATTTTTTTCGTAGATAGAGAAAGTTGATTTTTCATGTGTGATTTATTAAAATCTCTTTCAATCTCAACTTGTTTAATAATGGAAGTGATCCCAAATAATGTTTGACACTCCATAAAATTCAAACAAGCTGGAATATACAATATGTTGGAGTCCACTCATTTATCAGCAAACTAAAGAGATGTTGAACATGAAAAATCTTTATATGTATCACTAATTTGTTATTGTATGGTTTTAAACATCTTAAAGTAATACTAAAAGTTATGGGATCATTCCCACAATTTACATAAGACAAATATATATATTCAAACTAGCTCATTATTATTAATGCTTCTTATAAAGAATTCAGCCCAATCTTGAGAAGTGTGAGTTGTCACATACTCAAAGTTATGCTGTCTTTCTTTCTTTCTTCAGGCATATTTAAAGCTTGATGTATTGCAGCTTTTACTTCTGTGGAATTGGTCCATCACCAAGACACTGCGCCGCTCCAGCAAACTACAACCACACCAGCTAGTCAATACATTTGATATATATATACTCAATAAATAAAATTATACTCCCTCCGTCCCAGGGGAATTTGCACCCCTGGGATGACACATGGTTTAAGAAAAATATATTTTTTAAATAAAGTAGTGGTATATGAGTAAATGTGTGGAAAATTTTGTGAGTGTGCAAGCAAATCGATGTTTCCCTTTTAAATACTGTGCAAATTGATTTGGGACAACCCAAAATAGAAAGTGTGCAAATTGATTAGGGACGGAGGGAGTATAAAACATTGTTATAACATTTTCATGCAACTTTTATAAGAAGAATATAGAAAACATATACTCCCTCAGTTCCGATTTTATTTTCCCATTTAACTTTTCAATGTTATTTTAATAGGATCGATTTATAATATTTGAAGATAAAACTAATTTTTTTATTAAAGAATATTAATCGATTTAAATGAATGAAATTGTAAAGAATATATTTTTATGTTAAATTTTTAGTGGAATAAAGTGTAGTTTAGAAATATATATAGGGAGCGAGCGAATGAAATTGGGATATCAAGTAAGGGTCCGTTTTGAACCTCTACAAAAAATGCAAACACATTTTTTTTTTGAGTTGGTAAGAGACAATTTTTTCAAAAAAAAAAGTGCTTCTTACTGTTTAGTTGGGATCTAAAACAGGTGCTAAGTATGATAATAATTGTTAGGAATTTGTACGCACGCACACGATAACGAAAAGAATAAACACGAGATTTGTTTACCTAGTTCGTCTTGCGACTACGTCTGGAGGCGATACCAATCCAGGTTTTTCACTATATTTTTCGGATACTAATTACAATGAGAAGATATCAATTTAAAGAGTATTCGCTCTAACCCTAAGCCCATTAGGATCAACTGGGCCGAAGAAAAATGGGCCCAAAAAATTCAGTCAATTTTAGACTCCACACTCCAACAATCTCCCACTTGGACACTAAATCGTCAATGTAACCATATCTTCTTGTTTCTCCTCCCTTATCCGCCTGGCATCGCCTAGCCTTATCTTCAAGTTTCAAGGCTAATTGAAGTTATGCATAACTTCAACTTTTCTAAGGTCACCACCTTAGTAAACATGTCCGCTGGATTCTCATTTCCAAGTATCTTCATAAGCTGCAAGATCTTCCTTTCCAAAAGATGACGGATGTAGTGATACTTCAACTCAACATGCTTTGTCCTTGAGTGAAACGCCGGATTCTTTGCAAGAAATATAGCACTTTCACTATCACTGAAACGAGTACTATTTTCATGCTCCTTCCCAAGTTCCCCCAAGAGAGTCTGCAACCACACCATCTCTTTACTTGCCTCTGTCACAGCTACTTACTCTGCCTCTGTAGTGGACAATGCAACAACCTTCTGCAACTTAGAAGTCCAAGATATAGCAGTACCGCCATAAGTAAAAACATATCCCGTTGTACTTCTTCTCCCATCGAGGTCATTAGATGCCAAGTCTGCATCCACATAACCAACCAGCGCCAAATTCTTGCCTTTGAAACATAGAGCCTTGTCTATGGTACCTCTCAAGTATCGCAGGACCTACTTCACTGCTTCCCAATGTTGCTTGCCCGGATCACCTATGAACCGGCTTACTACTCCCACTGCATGAGCAATACCTGGTCTTGTACACACCATGGCATACATGATGCTACCAATTGCTGAGGCATATGGTACCCTCATCATTTGAGCACGTTCCTCCTTATTCCTTGGTGACTCCTTCCTTGAAAGTTTGAACTAACTGCCCAGTGGAACACTCACAGGCTTTGACTTTGACATGCTGAATCTTTCCAGGACCTTCTGAATGTAACTCGCCTGCGAAAGATACACATTTCCCGTCGCCTCATCACGTTCAATCCTCATGCCCAAAATCTACTTTGCCTCTCCAAGATCCTTCATGGAGAACCGTTCTGACAACTGCCTTTTCAACTTATGTACTTCTCTTGCATCAACTCCTACGATCAACATATCATCAACATATAGCAAGAGAATAAGAAAGCTACTGTCAAACCTCTTGTAGTAGCAATAATGATCAGCGTGGCATCTTTGGTAATCAATCTCCATCATAAAGTTGTCGAACTTCTTGTACCACTGCTTTGGAGCTTGTTTTAGACCATACAAGCTCTTCTTCAACTTGCATACAAGTTGCTCCTTTCCCTTCTTTACAAACCCCTCAGGTTGTGTCATGTATAACTCCTCCACCAAGTCACCGTGGAGGAATGCCGTCTTCACATCCATCTGATGCAACATTAAGTTTTCTGCAGCTACCATACTCAACGCCATTCGAATAGTGGTTAGTTTCACAACAGGAGTAAAGAAATCATTATAGTCAATACCATGTCGTTGTTCAAACCCCTTGACAACCAGCCGGGCTTTGTAGCGTTTGCTACCATCAGCTGCATTCTTAATTCTATAGACTCACTTGCAGTGCAAAGCCTTCTTGCCTTTAGGGATCTCAACGAGTTCCCAAGTGCCATTCATCAGAAGAGAAGTTAACTCGTCATCCGTCCGTCTACATTCTGCTCTGCCTCTGTATAACATTCAGGTTCACCCCCATCAGTAAGTAACAAGTTGTAGTTAGAGGGCGAATACCTTTCAGGCGCATGTCACTCTCTAACTGGTCTCTACAGTGGATTTTCCAGTGGTGATTCTTCAATAAGAACCTCCTCTTCTTCATTCTGACTCTTCTTACTCCCACTAGAGTTTGAGACGTCTAACTCGATTTCTTGGGTATTGGTCTTGTCAGAATTTGATGCCTCCAAACTGTCTTTGTACATTACCTGTTCATTGAAAACCACATCTCTACTGCAGATGATCTTTCGGTTATTCTCATCCCAGAGTCTATAACCGAACTCATCGCCAACATAACCAATAAACGTACACTTAACAGATTTAGCATCTAACTTACTTCTATCAACAGAACTAATATGAGCATAAGCAACACAACCAAAGACACGCAAGTGAGACAGATTTACCTCTTTTCCCGTCCATACTTCCTTGGGTATTTTGTTCTCCAATGGAACTGATGGACCTCTATTAATTAGATATACTGCTGTTTTTACTGCATCTGCCCAAAACTTCTTAGGCAGCCCACTCTTCAGCCTCATCCATCTAGCTCGTTCATTCAGAAATCTATTCATCCGTTCTGCAACTCCATTCTGCTAGGGAGTTCCTCTCACAGTCTTCTCCATGCGAATCCCATTCTTCGCACAATATTCCTTGAACTCACGGAGTTCATATTCACCTCCATTGTCAGAACGAAGACACTTTACTTTCAGCCCCGTATCATTCTCTATAAGGGCTTTCCACTTCCTGAAAGTATCAAATGCATCAGTTTTATTTTTTAGAAAATAAATCCATACCTTCCGAGTGGAGTCATCGATGAAGGTTATGTAATACTCCGAACCACCAAGAGACTTCACAGGCGCTGGTCCCCATAAATCGCTATGTACCAATTCCAGCTTTTCTGCCTTCAAGGTTCTGCCACCTCTCGAGAAACTGACCCTTCTCTGTTTCCCGAAAACACAGTCCTCGCATATGCCAACTTCAACAGATTTTAGCTTAGGAAGTCTCCCTTTCGAACACATTACCTTCATTCCTTTCTCGCTCATGTGACCCAGCCGACAGTGCCACAAATCAACATTAGTCGTAGCTCCTGCGAGATCAATGCAGTCCTTGAAGTTAATTGTAGTATACAACGTACCCTCCTTCCTTCCCCACGCTACTATCATAGCTCCTTTGCTAATCTTCCAACTGTTGCTGCCGAAAGTCACTAAGTATCCCTCTACATCAAGCTGCCCGATTGAAAGTAAATTTCTTTTCAATCCTGGAATGTGCCTCACACCATTCAGCTTTAATGTTGTTCCGTTTGGTGTGGATATCCGAACATCTCCTTTTCCCACGATCTTCAAGGGCTCATCATCAGCAAGGTAGACTTGTCCGAATTCCCCAGACACATAATTCTCCATTATTTTAGCATCACTGCAAGAATGAAATGATGCTCCAGAATCCAACACCCACGATTCCAGCGGACTATTGACATTTAAGACCAACGCATCTTCAACATCATATGTGGTTGCGTTTGCTGTCTCCTTCTGTCCCTTCTCGTTTTGTCCCTTTTTTTTTTCTTGGGTGCTGTACACTGGTTCCTGTAGTGACCAAACTTGTCACAATTCCAACACTGAATTGAGTCTTTATCTTTCTTGGATTGACTCTTTCCTCTGGACTTTGATCTGCCATGACTTTTTCTACTCTTCGATCTGCCCCTATCCTCCGTGTTCAGCGCTGACCTTGGAGTAGATCCAGACTCTTTTCTGCGAACCTCCTCGCTGATCTTTTCTGCGAACCTCCTTTTCAAGCTTCAGTTTATCTTTAGCAGATGAAGCGCTAACTGCAGTTACTGTGGCGGCCCAACTGTCTGGCAAAGAAGATAACAAAACTAGGGCAAGTACCTCATCACTGAATTCGATCCAGACTGAACACAACTGTCCAATGATCATATTGAACTCATTCAGATGTTGCTGCACGGGTGTGCTCTCCGACATTCTGAGGTTGAACAACCGTCTGATCAGATGAACCTTGTTCGTGGTTGTGGGCTTCTGATACATCTCCTCCAAGATCTCCATCATCTCCCTTGCGGACTTGGCTTTAGTCGTGTGGTAGGCTACATTCATGGACAACGATAAGCGTATCGCACTCATCGCCTTTCTGTTCAACATATTCCACTCCTTTTGTTCCATATTTTCGGGTTCCACCTCCTCTTCTAAGGGCACGTACAGATCTTTACCATAGAGATAATCCTCGATATGCATCTTCGAGAACCCGAAATTTGATCCGTCAAACTGTTTGATTGAAATCTTCTGATCGTTCATCGTGGCTGCTCCCTTCGAACACACAGCTCTTGATACCAGTTGTTAGGAATTTGTACGCAACCACACGATAACGAAAAGAATAAACACGAGATTTGTTTACCCAGTTCGTCTTGCGACTACGTCTGGGGGCGATACCAAGCCAGATTTTTCTCTATATTTTTCGGATACTGATAACAAAGAGAAGATATCCATCTAAAGAGTATTCGCCATAAACCTAAGCCCATTAGGATCAATTGGGCCGAAGAAAAATGGGCCCAAAAAAATTCAGTCAATTTTAGACTCCACACTCCAACAATAACCTCACTGAGGATAAGAACCCCTTTGTTGGAAGCTTGAGTTGCCACAAACTCAAAGCTGACAAAGATTCAATCCATCTCGCAAGGAAGTTATAAGTGCTATATCTGATAATCATTAATCACAGAAGAGAACGACATTTTATTAACTTATGATATGCAAGTTTTGAGCATTAATTGCAACACACTTAAGCTGAGTATTATTACCTGAAACAACATAAAGTGCACATAAGGCTTCAAAGTCAACGGAGCGATCCTGTAGTCAAACCAAAAATTTACTCCAGATTCTACAACAAGGTCTCATTTGGTTCGTTAGATAAACTAAGATAAATTAAATTATCTTATTTAATTTGATGTTTGGTTTAATGGATAAAGACCCAAGATTAATAAAAAATCCAAAACTAAAATTCAATTATTTTATGAATGGTAGATAATATTATCTTAGGGAAGAGGTAATGATAATAATTCATTATGTTTATCTTTACTAAAATACCCCTCTTATATTGGAAATTGGAACCATAATTCACTTTATTTTTATTTATGATATAGAGTGCAAAATTATCAATTGCATATTTTTTTATAAAGCGTAATGAGAAATATATGGTCCTGATATATAAAACTTACCTTGTAGCATAAGGTTTCTCACAACGCACTGGAATTGATTATAAGGAGTCATACTCTCCTGTTATGGACGTTATAACGTTCTGTTACTTAATTAGTTTAGTAGCATCCGAAGGATTGGAAATGCAGCTTATGAATGTGGTTACTATATATCTCAATGGGGATCTTGATTCAGAGATATATATGAATGTGCCTGATGGCCTTCCATTACCCAAGTCAAGTAACTCTGAACCACAGAGTACATTTGAAGTTACATTGAAACAATCACTTTATAGATTGAAACAATCTGAGCGGATGTGGTATACCCATCTGAGTGACTACTTGATTGGGAAAGGTTACAAAACATAAAGAACATTGCCCCTTCGTATATATAAAGAAAAATAAGTTTTTGGTTTGCGATTATGACACTTATGTTGATGGATGAACATAGGTACTCTTAATGAAATAAGAGAAATCTTGAAACTAATTAAAATTATTGAGATAAAGAATCTTGAGAAAACTCAGTTTTATTGAGTTTGTGGAATACTTATCCACCAGTCTGCATATGTCCAAAAGATGTTCAGGAGATTTAACATGAACAAAATGCACTCTGTTAGCACTCTCATGATCGGCTGACATTTGGATTTAAAGAAAGATCCATTTCGTCCAAAGCAAAATGGCGAAGAGATATTAGGAACTGAAATTCCTTGTTAAGTGCAATAGGCGCATTATTGTACTTAGCTCAATATCTCGGCCAGATATTACTTTCTCAATGAACTTGTTAACTAAATTTATTACAGGACCAACACAATATCATTGGAATAGTGTCAAGATATACTTTGATACTTAAAAGAAACCAGTGACATGGGCATGTTATTTACTATATAAATGTTGAAAGTACTGCAGATGAAATTGCAACCCTTAAGAAAATATTTAATGCTATCTTATACACTTATACACCAAATAATATGTTATTTGGTTCTACTAATGTTGGTTATATGTTAACCACAAGAATATTCCCAAATTGATCATGTATTTACCATGAGAACATGGTGATATCTTGGGCATCAATTAAGAAAATTTTGATAGATATCTCTTAAAGCTATTTAGAGATTATTACATTACATATAGCAATTTGTGAGTGTATTTAGTAAAATCTCATCACACATTCGAGGAATCAATTATTTGAGTTCTATTACTAAAGATCATATGTTTATATATTGCATGCACTAAATAGATGAAACTGTTTCTACAGGTGGTAATATAAAGCATATAGCACCGAAGTTTTCCTATAACATGCAATAACAATCTTTGCTCAAGATTAAGGTAATTTAAGTAAGCTCTAAAGAAAATGTGCTAATCTATTTACATAATCATTGTTCAAAGATAACTTTGAGAAACATCTTAAAGGAATTGAGATGTGTAAACTTTCTGAGCTCACTTGATAGATGTACTTATCAGTTGAGATGTGTAGACTTCAGGGGGAGTCTTAACATAGGTGCGTTGCAACTCATTTTCCCTTCGATCAAGGTTTATTTTTCTTATATGGATGTTACTTGGCAAGGTTTTTATCGAGTCAACATTCATGCACCATCCATCCTTTTGATTTGGCACAAGGGGGAGTGTTAAAGGAAATTACATTTATGTGCCTTCATCAAATCTATTTACTAGAAGGATGGTTTAGTCATTTCATTATGTATCCTATATTCATGTAAACCCTAATTTGTAACTTATATAAAGGGATCTCATATACAAATATAGTGGAACAAGCTCCTGGCTTGGTACGCCCCCAGATGTAGCCTTTCAGGTGAACTGGGTCAACAAATTCTATGTTCTTCGTTTTGGTTTTTTGATTATCCTTAAACAAGTTATACAGTTTACAATTATTTTTGCAAGCATTGGAAGTAATAATACATTCCATTTAATTAAATTTTATTTATTTTACAGAAAAATTATATTTGAACATTCAATGAATGTAAAATATAATAGTATTATTATTTATATTCCAAAATTTTATAAATATACCTTATTTGTTAAAAATATTCTAATAAAATTAAAAAATTAGCATATATTACTAAACATACCTCATTAATTCCTATAATATCCTTATTTAATCAAAACAAAAAATAACACATTCCTATTTTTTTCTCTACTTCAAAAACATAATAAAAAATCTTTGGCTCTTTCTTAATTTGTAAAAGTTAATTATATTTTAATTTTTATTTATCTTGAATTAAAATTTGAATTTTTAAAATTAATTTCTTAGTTTTTAATTATTTTTAGATTTAGTTCAATTTTCTAATTATTTGTTAAAGATTTAATTGGATTATTTTTTAATAAAAATACATTTTATCCTATAGTAACACATATATGCTCATATAATAACACAAATTGAGGATCAAATATGTGTTACAATTAGAGTAAATGTGTCTTACCACAAATGTATGTTACAACTAGAGTAAATTTGTATTACTGCAAATATGTGTTACATTTAGAGTAAAATGTTTGTTACAATTAGAGTAAATGTGTGTTACTGCAAATGTATGTTACAATTTGAGTAAATGAGTGTTACTGCAAATGTGTGTTACAATTAGAGTAAATGTGTGTTACTGCAAGATCAAATGTGTGTTACTATATAAACAAACAATTATTTATCCTTAGGAAAATATATATTATATTTTATATAACATATATAAGGTATTAAATGATGTATTAGTACATTAACAACATATTATTAACATAAATCAACAAAGAGAATAAAAAATAAATTAAGTAACACATATTTATTCTTGTAAAAATATATATTTTCTTTATAGTTACTTGAAAACTGCAAAAAATTGATTTTTTTAAGAATTAGTAACACAGACTTTGCCTAATTGTAACACGCATTTGTCCAAATTGTAACATATTTGGGAGTGAACAAACCTGGAATTACAAGTTGCGTGAATTTTGAAAAAAAAATGTCCAAATCCAACCCGACCCGATTTGGACCCGCAAATTTTTTAAAAATGGATATTTTTACGGTAAAAATTTCTACACAAGTGTTGCTCCTATTATATTTACATTCATTGAATCTTCAAATATAATTTTTCTGCAAAAAAAATAAAATTTAATTAAATGGAATGTATTATTAATTTCAATGCATGCAAAAATAATTGTAAAATGTCAATAACTTTATATCTCGTCAAATCTTCTTAAAACCAAAAAAAATATCATCTTAAAACAAAGGGGGAACTTGGAAGGGGGTTACACATTAATTAGGGGGGCGGCGGCTGAGGTAATGCATTATTTGGTTTCCCCTGTTGCCACATTGACGGCGTGAAAAAAGTGATTGCAAATCGTGAACTGGGATCCGTTTTCCCAGGTTCACGACTTTGCTTAAAAATAAAAGCCCACTGAATTTTACTATATTTTAGTAACTGTAAATAAAAACTGTAATATTTATAAAAAAAACCCACACTAAATCGGTAATTTTAAAATTTAAAACACTTTCTCTCTCTCAAAAGTCGGAGTACGAATGTAGAATGCAAAGTCACGGCGACGGGGTGCTTTTCCGGCGGGAGGAGTTTTTCTCTCCCTTTGTTCTCGGCGCAGCCACGGATATAGGTCACACGACTGTAGATCGAACGGAGACGGCTCACGACAGCGACAGGCCACTCGTACGAGGCCACAACCCCTTTCAAGCCCAGTCGATTCGCTTCGATTTGAAGTTTTCGGGTAAGTTTCTCGCTATTTTTTGACTCTCTATTTTCATAGATAGAGTTTACAGCTTCGATTTAATGGGGATGCTAGGGCTTTCATTTTGAGGGCTTCGAATTTAATTTTGTACTCTATGTGTGTGTGTTGCTGTGTTTGTGCGCGTGTATTTATGTCATGTGTGTGCTGTTGTGTGTGTTTGTTGTTGTGTGGTTTCCGTGTGTGGGTGTTGTGCTGCTGTGTGTGTTGTTACTTTTTGCATAATGAAAAAATATAAATTTGAGTGTGTGATGTGTGTGTGTATTTTTATTTTTTATAAAATTTTCTTAATAAATTCTTTGTTTTTTTTTAAGCAGATCTTGACCTGTGCGATGAAGTTGCGAATCTTTGAAGGAAGTTTAAAGATGAAGATGAATTGAAGATGAAGATTGTAATTTTATTTTTAATTTTTTTTGTATATTTAAATAAAAATTTTGAATGTGTAAATTAATAATTCTTTTTTTGAATTCTTTTTACTGTTTTGTATAAATTTTTATATGCAAATATTTATGTGTAGATTTGAAAAAAAAATTATATAAATCTGTGCAAAATTAAAGAATAAAATAGGATTAATAATTATTTAATATATTTAAAAATAGAAATTAAACCTGTGCAAATACAAATTTGTGCAAATTAAATATATACAAATAAATCTGTGTAAAAGGAGATTGTGCAAACGGAGGCAGTGCAAAATGAGCTATGCAAAATAGCGGCTGTGCAAATTTTAAAAAATGCACAGGTGGGTCCCACAGAAAAAATGACAGCTTTCAATTGTCAAGCTGTGCAAAATTGTACAGGTTATTTTGGGTCCACTTTTAGACTATTCATTAATTTTTAAAAAGTAGTACCAAAGTGTAATCAACCCCAGGCATAATATGTTATAGTGGTTCTGATATAAATCCTGCTTTCACTCTCCCATATTACTGAGGGGTCTCCACTACTAATCTCACAAGCTGCAGCTATTTAACAAGTCCTATTCTTGTACAGTCTCCGAACTTCTTAACTTAGTTCTTGAACTACGAATCACAATATATTCTTTTTATAGACAGTAATATGTGTTATAGAAAATTTCTAAGGTGGCGCTTGGTATAAAATTCTTCAATGGTAATAGAAGTGGGGATATTTATATAGTAATTATAGTAGGTAATGAGACCAAAATATTGATTTTCCTCCTAAATAAGGTAATCATTACCCCATTTGATTATCCCTATCTCATCCTATAATCATCCTCCTCAATCAATCTCCTACAACAATCAACAACTTTCTTTCTTGTATACTTATTCTAAAATTGGAGCACAACATTAATGATGTAACCACCATGAACATAAACTCTTATTGAACATATGTAAGGGTAAAGAAGGAAAATAAAATTTCATTCTCATTACCATTGAGGAATTTGAAACAAACGCCCCCTGAGAAAAATGTATGCGTGTAAATTCCTATGAAGTAGTTTATGCTTTTTGCACTTAATAATGAGCGAACAAATGATCTTCACTTGTATTTTGAGAAACTAAGTAATCAAATCAAACTATTTCTGGAAGATAATCAATAAATTATCTTGATTGATTTCATGATTGAATTTTTAATATTTGATCTTTAATATTTGACAATATTCCTTGATTTGATCTTCAAATCAATCTTTATATTTTCTTGGAAATTGTCTCCAGGTCAAGTGCTGCAGTTTGTCTTCAAATTTTTTTGATTTGGTCGTCAGCTTTAAGGTAATTGATCTTGTATAAGCCTTATCTTTTTTACTCTCACTGTCCCAAGATAAATTTCACATTTTCTTTATATGGATGTCCCAACTCTTTCTTCACAAAAAAAAAAAAAAAAACAATTCACACTCACAAAAGTCAATAAAGTACACTTTTTATATTTTATTACTCCCTCTGTCCCAGGGGTATTTGCACCCCTGGGATGGCACGCGGTTTAAGAAAAATATATTTTTAAATAAAATAGTGGTATATGGGTAAATGTGTGGAAAGTTTTGTGAGTGTGCATGCAAATCTATATTTCCCTTTTAAGTAGTGTGCAAATTGATTTGGGACAACCCAAAATAGAAAGTGTGCAAATTAGTTAGAGACGAAGGGAGTATTTAACTTCACACTCACATACTTCACTTTTTTTTAATATGCGTGAAGCTCCACCTATGAAGAAAATATTGGGACGGAGGGAGTATCATTTTCTGACAATTTGCTTTTATAGTGTCATCTGATCATACATTAGCTAATGCTGAGAACTAAGGGGGCGCTTGATATAAAATTTCTCAATGGTAATGGGAGTGGGGATATATATATATATATATATATATATATATATATATATATAGTAATTATAGTAGATAATGAGACCAAAACATTAATTTTCTTCCTAAATAAGATAATCATTACCCCCATTTGATTACCCTCATCTCATCCTATAATCCTCCCTAATCAATCCCCCTACAACAATCAACAATTTTCTTTTTTGTATACTTA
>JAPKLY010000229.1:733798-744216 GCA_026898435.1 Prunella vulgaris
ATAATATTATCTTAGGGAAGAGGTAATGATAATAATTCATTATGTTTTTCTGTACTAAAATACCCCTCTTATATTGGAAATTGGAACCATAATTCACTTTATTTTTATTTATGATATAGAGTGCAAAATTATCAATTGCATATTTTTTTATTATTAATCTTACAATCCAAACATTCAAAATGAAATTATCTTACATATTAATTATCTTAATTCATCAATCCAAATATACCATTTAACTCACAAATGACAATATCTAGATTATAATCTTGTCTAACATATCTTGTCCATTGACCCAAACGAGCGCTATGATGATATGACGATATGAATTTATAAGATGAGTTAGGAAATTCTAACCAGATGATGAATTGGAACCTTAGTCAAAGTCCCGAATTTGCCGTTGATTCGCCCAATGGTTTCATGGACATGGCTCCTTAGTTTTTTATCTATACAAGAAAGAAAGAAAGAGAGATTAAATAAAAATATGTAATTGTAGAATTAATGATAAATGCTGATAATAAGAATTTACATTCAGGCACGTCTGTTCTTGATGGTACAACAATTTGCACTAAGAGTATTCTATGATGCCATTCCGGATGTTCCTCAAGAAACTTCTCAAATGCTAATATCCTCTGTGGTATTCCTTTAACCATATCAGGCCGGTCCACACCAAGAATTACCTGTAATATATAACAAAATTAATAAATTAACGAAGCGTTTGGTTTTTTAAATAAGATAAATACATTCCCATTATTATTGAGGAATTTGAAACAAGTGCCCCTTAATTTTAAAATAGTAGTATTTGTAATTGTTTTCTTAAAATTAATCCTGATTTGTGTTTGGATTTGAGAATCAATAGGATAAAAATGTTGTAATTGAGAGAAAAGCGTAAAGCGTAAAGTAAATAACATAGAGTTTGATAACCCAATTCGTCACAGAGTGACTACGTCTGGGGGCGACCAAGCCAGGAGAGTATACTAAAATCTGCCATAAAAGTGTTTACAATCTTGAAGTGTATGAAATAAAAAGGGAACGATACAATATATAGAAGTATCTAACCCTAACATCTAAGTCTTGTGGGCCTAAAGCCCACTGGACTATAATCTAATATTATGTCCATTATAATATAATATATTATTCCAATATATTATAACACTCCCCCTTGGACATAATAATGACAAGGAAGAATACAAGAGTCACCCAGTGGAGTATTATAAACAATCTTGAGGATCCAATTATTATGATTGTTTAGTATTTGATACTCCCCCTGAAGATAACAACCTTCCAAGTCGACGCATCCCGATTCCATGCACGTACTTTTCAAAAGTCGAAGTGGGAAGGGATTTAGTGAACAAATCAGCTAGATTGTCACTTGAGCGTACTTGTTTTATCGTGATCTCACCACTTTTCTGAAGTTCGTGAGGATAAAAGAATTTTGGGGAAATATGTTTCGTCAAGTTCCCTTTGACATAGCCATTGCTCATTTGTGCAATACATGCAGCATTATCTTCATAGATAATTCAGGGGCTTAAGTCAACAGAAGGGATACCACACGAATCGTGAATGTGTTTTATAAGGGACTTTAACCAAACACATTCTCGTGCAGTTTCTTATAGAGCTATGATCTCTGAGTGGTTTGACGATGTGGTCACCAAAGTTTATTTGACAGATCTCCATGAAATGGCTGTTCCACCACAGAGGAAAACATAAACCGTTTGCAATTTCGCATTATGGGGATCAGATAGATAACCAGCATCAGCATAACCTACAAGTGTTTTGTCTTGGTTTCTTTGATAGAAAAGACCAAGATCTTGAGAACTTTGAATATATCGTAAAATATGTTTCACACCATTCCAATGTCTCCTCGTAGGGGAGGCACTGAATCTTGCAAGAAGGTTCACTGCAAAGGCAATATCGGGCCTAGTGCAGTTTGCAAGATAGAGCAGTGCACCAATTGCACTTAAATAGGGAACCTCAGGTCTCAATAGCTCTTTGGTATTTTCTTTAGGTCTAAATGAGTCCTTTCCCAAATCGAGGGAACGGACAGTCATTGGAGTGCTTAAAGGATGAGATTTATCCATATGGAATCTCTCCAACACTTTCTTTAGGTAAGCTGATTGGTGTATCAGTATTCCTTCAGGAAAATGCTCGATA
Source organism: Prunella vulgaris (assembly GCA_026898435.1). NCBI lineage: Eukaryota > Viridiplantae > Streptophyta > Magnoliopsida > Lamiales > Lamiaceae > Prunella > Prunella vulgaris. The sequence goes on from JAPKLY010000229.1 coordinate 735,950, forward strand.
TGCAGACCGAGACAGAACTTGGTTTTACCCAAAGTTTTCATTTCAAATTCAGTTTTTAAGATTGAACTTGCTTCTTCAATCTCTTTGCTTGTTCCGATAATGTTTAGATCATCAACATACACAAAGATGATGCAAAAACCATTAAGGGATTTCTTAGTAAAGACACAAGGAAAAGCTTCGTTATTTACGTATTCCTTCTTCAGGAGAAATTCACTTAGTCGATTATACCACATACGACCTGACTGTTTTAAGCCATATAACGAGCGTTGCAATTTAATGCTGAACATACTACGATGTTCGTTATTCCTCATTTGGGGAATATTTAATCCATCAGGGATTTTCATATAGATATCAGAATCTAATGATCCGTATAAGTATGCGGTAACTACGTCCATTAACTGCATTTCTATGTTTAGTTTAACTGCCAGGGATATTAGGAAGCAGAATGTTATAGCATCCATAACAGAAGAGTAGGTTTGATCGAAATCAATACCGGGTCTCTGCGAAAACCGTTGAGCCACTAACCTGGCTTTGTATCTCACAATCTCATTGTTCTCGTTTCACTTTCGTACAAATACCCACTTGTATCCAATAGGGACTAAATTTTTTGGGGTACGAACGATGGAACCGAAAACATTTCATTTGTTTAGCGAGTCTAGCTCTGCCTTTATTGCAGCTTCCCATTTCACCCAATCGGAGCGGTTTCAGCACTCGGATATAGTTTTGGGTTCAGGATCATGATCATTATTCGAAATGGTGAAGGTAATTAAGGCTGCAAATGTGTTGTCGACAACAGTTGTGTTTCTATTATAAGTTTCTCCCGTGTTTACGAAGTTTGTTGAAACTTCAATGTTTACATCGACTAGATCCTCTTCATTTCCCAAAGAGTATCGGTCTGATGATTCCGCATTCTTAGAGTCATTGTTTGCTTTTGCATGTGCATTTTGACTCTGATTTTCATCTACAAGACGAATCTCATCAAGAGATTTTAGGGGTGACATAGTGTGTTTGCTAGCTTTACACTTACGCGAACTAGGTTCGCTTATGTTAATGCTTCCTTTACGCTTTTGGCGCATGGGGGATTAACATTTGTCTTCAAAGGGAGTTGTACCCTTTGAGGCTCATTTACCGCAGGTATATACGACTTAGTCACTCCTTTATGATCAGTGAATGCATCTGGCAAGTAATTTGCTAAGTATTGCAAATTTATTATCTTTTGAACTTCAAGTTCAGTTTGATTTGTGCGTGGGTCTAAGAACTGAAGATCTTTTGTGTTCCACGTAATTTATTAATTATGGTATTTTTCTCTCCCCCTAAGGCCGGAAATAGATCTTCATCGAATGTGTAGTCAGTGAAATGGGCTGTAAACTGATCCCCAATTAAAGGCTCGAGGTATTTAAGTATTGTGGGAAATACAAAACCGATGTAAATACCGAGTTTCCTTTGTGGGCCCATAGATGTTCGCTTATGTGGTGGTATTGGAACATACACTGCACAACCGAATGTACACAGATGGGAAATGTTAGGTTCATTTCCACACACGAGTTGAATAGGGGAATATTCATGATATGCAGTTGGTCGGAATTGGATTAGTGATGATGCATGTAGAATAGCATGCCCCCAACATGAAACAGGTAAGTTCATTTTTTGTAGTAGTGGTCTAGCGATTAATTTGAGATGTTTAATTAATGATTCGACTAGACCATTTTGAGTATGAACATGAGGGACCGAATGCTCCACTTTGACTCCCAGTGCCATGCAAAAATCATCGAATGCCTTAGAGGTGAATTCACCGGCATTATCCATACGAATGGATTTAATAGGATGATCTGGGAATTGAGATCTCAACAGAATAATCTGTGCAATAAGCTTTGCAAAAGCAGTATTGCGAGTGGATAGCATGGTGACATAAGTCCACCGAGTGGATGCATCTATTAGGACCATAAAATACTAAAATGGTCCAGATGCTGAGTGTATTGGTCCACAAATATCTCCTTGAATCCGCTCAAGGAATTTAGGAGATTCAGTTCTTACTTTACTACTAGAAGGACGAATATAAGTTTACCCATTGTGCAAGCATCACATATGTATTCATTAACAGAAGAAATTATGTTGTGTGTTATGTTATGGCCAGATGAATTACATAGAATCCGATGCATCATGGTTTGTCCTGGATGTCCTAACCGCTCATGCCATAGTTTGAAAGAATTTTGATCATTAAATTTTAGATTAAGGGCTATATGGAGATTTGATGGTCTGATGTATGTGTAATACAAGTCAGACGAGAAAGATGGAAGTTTTTCGATGATGTGTTTACGATAATTTAAATAGTGAGTCATTAACAGATATTCACTATTGTCCTCAGTATTCGTCTCAATATGATAGCCATTCTGTCGAATATCTTTAAAACTGAGGAGGGCACTCTTTGATTGTGGAAACAATAAAGGATTTTCGATTATTAATTCGGTACCCATAGGTAGTATGATCGAGGCTCTACCAGAGCCAACAATTTGTATGTCGTCATCGGAAATAGTAGTGACACTTCCTTTCTTTTCAGTTAATGTTTGGAAAAATTGTCTATCTTTTAAGATAGTATGTGTAGTAGCACTACTAAGCACAACACATTAATCTCTATAAGCACAAAATTGTACGTTTAGATATGAGGAATGCTAAGGAGAGCCAAGATTACAGACGCTGATTGATCAGCCACACAAGGGATCACTTAGGTCCTACTTTATCAAAAACATATTAAATTATTTTTGTAGACAATAGTGATCGACAATTGGATTTGACTGTAAAAATAAAGCATCGATAAGCATTCATAAAAAAAATCCATAAAATGTATCATGCGACATAGTCAAAGTAAAAGCCAGTCAAAACATGCTGGTCAAACCAAACAACAAATAGTATCAAAGAAGTCTAATAAAGCAAGTAAATTGCAAGTTGATGTCGATCACTCATTGTCTCCAAAGGCGTCTACAGTCATTGTATCACCCACCAAGAGGTCATCATTCTCCATGTCAAATCCTGCACCGGGCAGGTTGGTGTGGTGTGATTCACCTTTAGGAGCCTTCACCTTTTTGTCCTTAAGCATGCGTTGATATAGCTCCACTAGATGTTTCGGAGTTCGACACTCGCGAGACTAATGGTCGTCGCATCCACACTTGTGACAGAGTTGCTTGTTCTGTGCACCTGAGCTCTATGGTTTATCTTGAGGTCCATTCTTATCAGTTGCACTAGGTTGTGCATTGTTGTGACCTCGACCTCTTCCCCTACCACGGCTTCGACCTCGGGTCGATCCGCATCCCCCACTCGCCTCATTTCCTTTTCCACGTTTACGGCCTCTAGAGTTCCTCCGAGTAGCATGTGCCTCAGGCACATCTTGTGAGCCAACCGGTCTAGTATTGTGATTTTTCATCAACAATTGGTTGTGCTTTTCTGCAACTAAGAGTGCAGAAATGAGCTCGGAGTATGATTGATACTCTTTGGCCCTGTACTGCTGCTAGAGTACAAGATTACTAGCGTGGAAAATGGAAAGAGTTTTTTCGATTAATTAATCATCAGTTATTGTTTCATTACACAGCTTGAGCTGAGAAACTATGCGATTAGGGCGGAGTTGTACTCCGTCACAGACTTGAAGTCTTGGAAATGAAGTGTTATCCATTCATGTCTGGCTTCGGGGAGGATCACATCGTGTTGTTGTTGGAATCGATCCTGGAGGGATTTCCACAACTTCGATGAATCTTTTTCAGTGAGGTATTCATTCTTAAGATCTTTGTGAAGATGATGTCTTAAGAAGATTAGAGCTTGTGCCCTTTGGGCAGGAGCGAATTTCCACCCTTGTGTGGTGGTGTCGGATAAGTCTTTTGAAGTTAGATGGATTTCAACGTCTAAAGCCCATGTCAAATAATTGTGGCCATCTAGTGCCAGTTCATCAAATTCGTGTTTGGTGATGTTTGACATTTTGTTGCTACAAAGAGAAGAATTAATAAATTTAGAATTTATTATTATTTTGTACCAATTAAATAATAATGGCTCAAGATAAAATGCAATGACATATTAATTATAGGGGATGTTTAATAAAGGGTTGGGTGTATGACTTTATGAGACAATTATTAAAGAGACTTGAACCCAAAAATAATTATTGGATAAGACCTAAAAAAATTTGATAATTTGGGTTTCATAATACCATTATGAATTTGATAATTATTAATGGGACTTGAACCCAAAAATAAAAAATAGTTGTTAGGATCCAAATTAATTAGGATCGACTAAATAAAATGCCCAATCAATTAAATAAAAAAATTTGACCCAAGTATATATTTAATTAATATTAATATTAATTAATAAAGTTTTTTTTTATTAAAGGGGTCGGCCCATTTAGGAAAAATAGGCCCAGTATCGATTTATTAGTAGTAAAGGCCAACAGGCCTATTTGTTATCGGAAAGGAGCAGGCCCAAAAGCAAGTAAAAAAAATCCCAGGATCAGAATTAAAAGAGAGGCCCAATGTACTAATAGCCCAAACACCCAAATAAGGGTTTCATTATGTGAGAACACACACACACACGACTCAATCAGTTGAAAAAAAGGGCGAAAATGTCGGAATCTCCGATTTTTCTGTCATGGCGCATTAGTAGCGCGAAAATCGCGTCGGTTTTTCCGCTGTCGTGGCTTCACCATCGACGCTATCGCCGGACATGGTCAGCGCGGAAAAAAATCCGCTGCCGTCGCGGTCGCAGCGTTAAGCCGCCGTGCAACGGCGTCGCGTCGGTGCGAGTGTGTGTCTCGTTATGAAGGGCGTCGCCGCACCCGGAGTCTGTCGTCGCACATCGACGGGGCGCGCGGCTGCCGCCACTCCAGCCGTCGCGTCTTCGCCCGTAGGGCGGAGGCTTGCTGCCGTCGCGGCCGTTCGATCAGCCACTTCAGGGGCTGAATCTGTGGCCAGGTGTGTGTCGCGCCAGAGAGACGGTAGGTTTCCGATTCCAATCGGGCTGTTGTTTTGGAGTTTTTCGATTTTGATCCGATTTTGGTTTTTTAGTTCGGAAAAGGAATTTCCGATAACAGGTTTTGATGATGAAAACCAAAGGAAGGGTTTCTGAAAAAAAAACCAAATTTGGGTATTTTGATTTTCTGAAAAAAGATTCGAAATTGATTCGAATAATAAAAACTGGTTTTGTTTTCTGAGAACTTGTTTCACAAACGAATGATTTCGCAAAATTGTTTCTGGAAAAGGTTTCTAGGTTTTGTTGAATATCGCCCAGAATAGTGGTTTTGCTAAAAAAAAAATTCGAAAGTGATTTCAGAAAAAGGGGTTTTCAAAAAAAACTTTTCGAAAGTTTTGCTTCCGATTTCGAAAAAAATTTGGTATTCGGAAATCACAGGGTATCAGTATTTTGGAAAACAATTTTGCAAACTGGGTTTCTGAAAAAAGAGATTTTCGAAAGAGAAGCAGAAGAGTTTTGTAATTCGATAGAAGGACGATCGATTCTGGAAACAGGTTTTGTTAGGGTTTTGTTATGCAATCGTCATATACAAACAGATCATCAATGTATATAAGCACATAAACAGCATACTACATGGACATAATAGTGTCCACATGGAGAATCATATAGAGTTTCGGCTTATACATATGGACAGATTCGTATTACATATTAATGAATTACATATGATTCATATTGACACATGATATGTTATGTATAAGAAAATATGCATACGGATGATTCCAGAACATATAATCATATGATTTACACGGAAAAAATTATAAGCATGTGAGCAATACACGGAAATAAACATATTTACATGATACCCATGCTTTTTGATTCAGAAAAAATAATGAATAAAAACTTACATAATTATCGCTTATTTTCCAAAACAAGAGATCTGAGATTTGAATCCGATCCGAAAATCTGTTGGAGCAATCCTTTCATAAATTATTAATGCTCTTAGAGACTCGTGCTGATAACGTGTTGTAATTTAGAGAAAAGCGTGGTAATTGAGAGAAAAGCGTAAAACGTAAAGTAAATAACACAGAGTTTGATAATTCAATTCGTCACAGAGTGACTACGTCTGGGGGCGACCAAGCCAGGAGAGTATACTAAAATCTGCCGTAAAAGTGTTTATAATCTTGAAGTGTATGAAATAAAAAGGGAACATACAATATATAGAAGTATCTAACCGTAACATCTAAGTCTTGTGGGCCTAAAGTCCACTGGACTATAATCTAATATTATGTCAATTATAATATAATATATTATTCCAATATATTATAACAAAAAATACTCAATTTTCAAAAGGATCATTTTTCAATTAACACCATTATATCCATAACTTTTTGAGAAATTTGAAGGTTTTGTATGTCAATTTCAGTTTGAAGTTAAAAGTAAATTAGTAAATTTAAACTGAGGACTAAATAATCCGATGTAATAGCTGAGACTAAATAATCATTTTCTTGTAGAATTAGACTAAATTCAGATATCCAAGCAGAATTTAGTTATGGACTCAAATTTTAGAAACCAAACATAATTTTACTTGGAGTAAGAAGTATAATAAGAAAGAAATCAAACACAAAGTAAATTTTGTGTAGAAGAGAAGGATTTAAAAGAAAAGAAAAACCTTTCTTCCCGAAAATCTCTCTCTTAATTCTCTAATTCGTTCTTGAACTTGTGGAAGGTCAAGTGTACGGATGAATCTTTCTGTATCAATTCTGAATGGCCGCTGCATTGCATAGATAAAAATGTGAGGCTGTATTTCATGAGTAAATAATTCTAGATGGTAGATGTGCTTCACAACTAGAAGGAATAAAAATTTGAATTTGAATCATACATCGTACAAGAACGTCCTGTGCAGTAAAATATAGGATCGCACTAATTTAATCGACCATATATTTAGTTTTGAGAAATCAAACCAATTAGTGCGACCAAATATTTTTGCTGCACGGGACATGATCCAAATCCTAAATATTCTATTCTCTTCATCCTAATATTTTTTTCATAGGCTGTATTGCATGTGTATTAAGAAAAAGTGAAGTATGTGAGTGTGTAGTAGAATAATAAAATATAAAAAATATACTTTATTGACTTTTGTGAGTGTGAATTATTTCCTTTTTGTTAGTGTGAAAAAAGAGTTGAAAAATGTATATAAGAAAAATGTGAAAATTATCTTGAAAGAGATGGAGTATTAAACAGCAGCAACACGAGTGGGTCTCCCTTGATCCTCCACTCCTTGAGGCTTGCCTTGGACTCCAAGAATACGAGTACAATCACTTACAAAATATCTTGCATAATCTTCGGTATGGAAACTGGACAAAGGATTCTCAGTTAAAAATTAAATGATGTTTATTAAAAATAAAGAGATTAAAATGAATAATATGATTCAGGCAAAGTTTTGTATGAAAATAGTTTAGGATACGTTTATCATTAACCCGTTTTAAAGTATCAAACATTTAATCAGGTGTATCAAGAATCTCATCTGGCCTATTAAAAGCTGAGGTCAATTAAATTTATATTGACTCAACTTTTGATACATCTGATGCATATTTTGATACACTTAACCAAATATTGGATACTTTAAACAATTTCATGTTAAACATATCATGAACTATTTTTATACAATACCTACTCTATGATTAAATGAGAGAGAGAGAGAGAGCATCGTACCCAACCAAATCTGCAGCGAGAACAGCATGCAGTAGCTCTTTTCGAGTTGGAAGGGTTCGATAGTTGTCGAAAGATGGAAAAGGAGTATGCATAAACCAACCAACATTGATGTGGGGGTCATACTCCTTGAGATATTTTGGCAGAAACATCAAATGATAGTCATGACACCACACAATATCACCAGGTCGGTAATGTTTGTTAACAACATCAGCAAACATTTTACTGGCCTCCTTATAAGCCTCATATTGTGACTGGAAACTCCAGTTAGTATCTTCTTTTGGAAGGCCAAGATAATGGAACAGAGGCCATAAAATGTTTTTGCAATACCCATTATAATACTGATCAAAAGTCTTCATTTAAGAAAACTGGGACGCACCTCTGCCCATTTAACCCATAAAAATAAGAGTAAGTCTCTTGTGCATCAGTTACACCGTGCAATTTAAGTGTATTTTTAAAAAGTTACACAATTTATAACTGAAAAGTTACACAAATTATTATTGAAAAGTTACACTATGAAAGATACACGTTTCAGTAATAATTTGTGTAACTTTTCAGTAGCATTTTGTGTAACTTTTAAAAAATGAACTTGAGTTGCACCGTGTGTAACTGGT
>JAPKLY010000230.1:0-28596 GCA_026898435.1 Prunella vulgaris
TATTGATACAATACGGCTTAATCTTTAATCTCATAGACTGTAGATGTCCTCAGTAAATTCCAATCTGTGTTGAGCAAAAGTCCAACAGCTATACTACTGATATGATCTAGATCCCCAATATTAATGTCTTAACTGATAATCATATTCTATATATATATATATATATATATATATACCTTCAAAACCCTATCAACAGTCATCAGCCCTAAGACTAAAAATGGAAATTCTTACTACCTTAGCCAACTACCATTATTCTTATCCTGTCGTTTTTCATGTTTCCAAACATCAGCCAAATGCTGAAATTATTTTTTAGTTTGCTACTTTATGGTTTTTTCCTAAATGTATGTGCTCCGATGAAGTTTGGAGTGAAACTTGGTCACAGTATGAAATTTTCATTTAATAAAACCGTCAGCGTTCATTTCTTAATACCACTATTTTTATAAACTAATACAACATAAAATTCTATATGTCTGTGTGTAAATTGTGCATGGTATTAGTTTATAAGATTAATAGTATTACTAAATGGGAAAAAATGGAGCATTTACGTATTGGTTTTTAAAAAGTGATCATATTTACAAATTGGATCGAAATATATATTTGAATAAATATATAATTTTTTTTGCATAGAACTCATTTGTAATTAGTGTTATTTATTAAACTATTTCGTAGTAATCTTTTCAAGAAAAATATTAGTATGAACACAATTTCATATGTGAGCCAAGTTTCAAGGGAGTCATAATTCTTTGAAGATATAGCAAATACCATTCTTTAAAACACGAGTTCCATTACCTACCTTTCCCCGCCATCTTCATCCACCACATCAAAGTTGTCTAAGTTAGTGCCAACACTTCTCAATTGGCTGCCTCATCCCTCCTGTGATCCCCGCCGCGGAGATAAGCAGGGACGGGGATCCCCCATCTGCACTTGGCCCAGTTGACAAGTCTACCTGATGACAGACGACCTACTTGTCAATTCTTACACTACAATGAGAAAGTTGATTTCAATAAGTTTTTCATAAACTAATTGATTCCAAGGTAATTGAGCTCCCTCCATAGATGATGGATCTAGTAAACGGTGTTAAGGAGTGCAACCCAGCACACTGATACATGTTGGTAAGCTGAAGCGCCAAAGAAAATATTGTGACAAAAATAATATGAAGAAAGAGAAGAAGATTTGCAGCTGAATGTATGAATAACCTTATTTGAGAATGAATTGCGAGTATACTATGGGAATCTAAAAGGCAGTGATCTATTATTAGCTTAATTAGCACAAAAGTAACACAATGTATCTCTGTTTGTCTTGTTATGACAACTCCTTCGGAAGATCAGAGCTAGTCGAGTCTAATCAACTATAATAGTATCCAAGGATAATTTTAATAATCAATTATTTCGTCTATAACTTCCAACTCTGAAAATTAAAGAGTTTGAACAAAATCTAGGTTACATTAGAGAGTATAGTTAACCAGACCCAATAAACTAAAGATAGAAACAAATCAAAGATGGGAAGTGCTGAAGAAAAATCATGTACTATGTGTATTAAAGAAAAAAGAGTGTGTACTTGCATGTTGCTCTTCACCAATCACCAAGTCATCTTCGGCCGAGAAAGTTGATGCGTACTGATGCCAAGAAACGACATCCCCATAACTGTTTTTTACTGATCGAACACAGCTGCTATCTTCTTTTGGACGAGCTCGACCCCCAGGCGAGGAGATAATCTTGGAAGTGTCTCCTAAAAAATAACAGACCAATTAGATAGTCATATTCAGAAAATAACTTGAGCCCAACTTAATTGCACTATGTTGTAAGGAATTTTTTTTTTTATTATTTTACCAGCTATCCCAAATTGTAAAAAGAGGTGCATTGTCTATTAGGACGACTCCATTGAGCACCACAGCTAAAACAACCGAAACAACAATGCCGCTGAAGTTATAAAATGACCTGGCGCCTTTTGTAAATGGAGTTTTTATCAAGTAAATTACACTTTACCATCCAAATAACAGAGGATCGAACTAATGGCATATACTGAATTTCTAAATGTAGACGCTATAATGTTGCTACTAGCGACAGTACGTTATATGACTACATGATCATAGTCACAGGATCATCCTAAGATGATCAATTTCAAGACTACTGGGAACGAATTAATTCAATTGACTGTTAGTAACTAATAAATCATCTTAATTATTTCTCAGTATTTCTATCTTTTCATGCCTCAAGAAGGCCACAACTCTTTTACATGGACAAGGAACTTCTCACACTGGAAACTATCAACCATACTACCATATTAACGGAGTTTCGACTACCACTCATCTTATAATTTGTTCTCCATCAACTAGACAGCAAATATCTAATACAAATTTCAATCAGATTACACACGATTGTTCATAACCAACACTTTGAACTGTCCATAGGTGAAAACCAGACTAGAATAGATATGTGCTGTTCTCGATCCAACTTAACATCACAGTGATATACAGACAGGATCCCCTCTTCCACCCACTGATGTTCAAATAGGTTGTGCTTAAATTGAGGGGCTTATAGTACAAGAATTTGTACTAAAAAATAACATATCCACCCAAATTAGAGTAGACTTCTAACCCATAAAAAGCACTCAAAACTTAATCTAAAATGGAAGTTGGTGGCTTTCAAATCAATATCAATCCATGCAACGACAAATGGATGTGCTAGAGTTGAATTCTAATTCAAACCTTCAATACAATCCCAACCTTTAAAAAGATACTTTGCTGGCCTAAATAGTTACCAATGTACACCCTAAACCAGTCAATATGTATACACGCAATTAGATTTTACAAAAGAAAAACTATGCTACCTCGGAGCCATCTTCCCGGATTCTGGCCAACACAGGTATCTCGTACTGGTAAAGCCTCTCCCACTCCGGATTACTCGTGATATCCCTTATCTGAAAAACACCAAATTCATATAAGGTTTTCAGGAATTCTTTATGTCAGCACAGAGTTGAGCTTGAAAAATAAGATTACAAGTTTATGAGTTTTAAATCCATCTCTTGCAATACAAAATTAGGTAGCTAATCATCAGAAATTGAAATTTAACACTTCTATTTCGCGAAAAAAGCTTCACAGCTCTTCCTAAAGATGAACGTCAAGTTTATCACTATCCAATCAAGAGTTCAAATTTGGGTCACAACTACTCAGAAATCCCCATAAAATCCAGCAAAAACACATTCAAGAACACGAAATTCAAGACTAGAAATTCCCAAAAAACCAATCCAAACTTCCGTTTTCGTCACCACTACCCTAAAATTCCCAAAAAAATTCGCAGGATCAGAATCATGAATTTAGCAACACACATAGTAATTTTAAAGTAGAACCTGCAAGTCGATATCACCAATAAAATTGGGGCCAGAGAGAGAGAAGGCAGCGTCAAGTTTTTCTTTGAGGCCATCGCACAAACAGCATCCGGGCTTTGAGTAGAGTACCAGTTTTCTTGGTGAGTGGGAGGAAGCTGAAAACGACGAAGATGCTTTGAAGAATGGCAATCTTGAATTTCCGGTGGTGGGGTTAACAGATAATCGGAAATGCTGAAATATTTGAGGTTTTGCTGCCGCATTTCCGATTAAAACCCGAATAGCCATTCCTTTTCAGTACTCTCTCGGTCTCTGTTCTCAAAAATTATCCTCCTTCTAATTATTTTTTGCAGATTGAAAAATGCGTTTGAAGAAGCGTTTTTGTTAAACATAAAAAGTCGTCAACGTTTTTAGAAATTGGAAATCTTTTTCTTTTTCTTCTTTTTCTAAATACATCCCGTTGTCAACTATTTTTAATTTAAAATTGAAAGAGTAATCAAGGTAACATTAGTTAGTGTTTATGAATTATCAAATCTGAAATTTAGTGGTTTAAAATTAATGGCATGCTATCTGTTCTCATCGAGTTGTGTCGTTTAATCACACTTTTATAATAAATTTAATAATTTATAAAGTATAATTACTGAATTATAAATTATAGCAAGTTAATGTTGTAAAACAATTGAACATGGGCTCAAGGCCCTATAAATATATGTCAGGCCCAAACACACATATTTCAAACATTCAGTATTTTTGTGCAAATTCATCGTCTAGTTCTTCAATTGTTTAAATTTAATACGCATTTCGTTTTTCATTTTTTATTAGTTATTGATGATCGGAAGTGCGAAAGCACAATGCTCAATAAAGTTGGCAATTCGAGTTATCCAATTCATCAGTCAATTGATATAGCACCGAAACACATAATTTAAGTATAATTTTCAAATAGTCTATATTAATAATTTATATTTATAAATATAATTTTTGAATTAAAAATTCAAATTGATAACAACTAATATAAATCAACTGCAGGATAAAATTGGTTTACACAATTAGTTAATTTTTCATAATTCATGTTTTTTTAGGTCAAACATTTATTTAATTGCGGCCCACTTTCAATATTTTCGTATAAATTCACGACTTATATAAAAATATAGACCCAAAAGGACAATAACCCGTGAATCTAATTAAGAGTGCAGAAGTTAAAAAACGCTAGCTAGACATATTTATATCGCTTTCCAATATTTCTCAACATCTAAAAATAGTCAACTACAAATGTATTGTATCAATCATAGGATGGTAATATGAGTTGGTCCATAAATTTTCCACTCAAATTAGATCATCTACCCCATAGGCAGGGACCAATTGGGGACTAAACGATATCAACATTTACCTTCAATATTTTTGTATAAATTCACGACTTATATAAAAATATAAGCCCGAAAGGACAGTAATCCGTGAATATAATTAAAAGTGGTGATGTAAAAAGTCGCTAGCCAAACATATTTATATCGTATTCCAATATTTCTCAACATCTAAAAATAGTCAACCGCAAATGTACTATATCAATCATAGGGTGGTAAATATGAGTCGATCACATATATTTTCTCCCAAATCAGATCATCTACCTCATAGGCTCCAAGCTACCTTATGTCTTCCTAAATTCGTTTTCAAATGAAATCGAACTTGGATCACTCACTCAAATGGGGAACCCAGTGATCAAATGAACTAATCCACTTGATTATCAACATATTCTAATAGTTCCTACATAGACAACTAAACACATCTTTCATATCAATCAAATTGAATCTCCTAAATGGTGTTGTTTCATGACTGAAAAATTATTAAAAAAAAAACTATGGGTATTAAGCACGATGTGTATAGGTAGATTACATTAAAATTCTGTCGGCCTATTGCCATCAATGTAGTGCCTAAGTGTCGGCTAGACCGATTTCTATATCAAAAAGCCTAATATACATGGACCAATTTTGGCATGTGCACTAATAGGTGGCCAATGACCCGACATTCAAATTACTTTTATTAGGGTTGAGAATTTGGATTTTGAAATATTATTTGCTCAAAATTGATAGAGCTATATCACTTAAACTGTGAGGGTTTAAGTCTTCTGATAAAAAAATATATATTATTGCTTCATTAAGTTGTATTAATTATTTTAATTACTATAAAATATTGCTTGTGTACGTAAAATAAGTTTACAGTAAATCGATTCTTATAAACGTTAGCAATTTTCTTTATCATTTATTAGAATGTATATTGTATTAGAAATTCACTCCAAGTATTTTATTTTATTTGCAATTATATTTGATCCCGTTCAAATCAAAGAGCTACAAATCATAGAGTCAAAGATATCATTTTCATGGAATTAATTTAATTAAAAGTCTTTTAAGTGTTTTACACATAGCTCAGACATCGATCACGATCAAATTGTATGTAGGCCATTATGCATAGAGAAGTAGGGTTTGTAGTCTTACTTTTATGAGGTATTGGTTTGACCAAAATTAGTGACTTGATAAGATATAAAATATAATTTTTTTAAAAAAAAAAACAGTTTTTTTAACCTCATTTTTCCTCCAAGGAAATGTCATAGCAAACGGGAGTATAAAAACAATTTGCATTATTAATAATCATAACAAAAAAATAAGTTAATCTTTTGTAAGTCCGTCTTATAATATAAAATAGTTAGATGAAGTATAAATTGAGTTTGATTCATTATCATTTTAGTGAAGGTAGATTTTAATTCGTGTGGTCTCATATTATGATACAGTCTAAAACAAATTTATGTCTAAAAAATGTATGCGTGGCATCATCATACAAATAATTAAATATTAATTTTTAGAAAAAAAATTGTGCGAGACTATCTCATCATATGAAATCAACATAAAATATGTCATTTATAAATTAAAAGTTAGCGCTTTTAAAAAGTAATAAAATTTTAACAAAATAATATATTCAAAAATAATATTATATTATTAAAAGTGGCTATCAATTTTTTTTAGAATATTATCACGTTTTACTATAAAAATATCACCGAATATTTTAAAAAATGATTATATATTTTATATATATTTTTAAAAAAATATCATATTTGTAGGTCATAATTGGAGTATGAGTGAGTGTCATTGGGATATTACTTAGACTTATTCTTGTGACATTAGTGAATTGTTTTGGGGTATTATACTAACTAGTTTTTCGGGTATTACAGACTTATTTTTTGGATAATGGTAAGTTGTTCTTGGTTATTTGGACTTGTTTGTAGGGTATTAGTTAGTTATTTTTGACGTATTACTAATTTGTTCTTCGTATATTACTGACTTGCTTTTGTTTATTAGTGAGTTATTTTTAAAATATATCTTTGATTTGTTACTGGGGTAGTACCGTAGTACTAACATATTTTTCGGGTATTAGTGAGTTGCTCTTCAAGTATTGTGAATATAACATGATGTATTACTCAATTATTTTTTGGGTATTATTTAATTGTTTTTTTAGATATTATAAATTATTTTTTAGTATTACACATTTATTACTACCTCCATCCCCCAAAATTTTACGGTACTTTTAGGGGTACGGTTTTTAAAGAAAAGTGTATTGAGGAGAATGTGTATGGTGGAGATTGTGAGATAAAAATTTTAAAAATGGAAATTTAAAAAAATATTTTCATTTTGGGAGTATCTCCGGTAATGATCAGTGTGTAAGATGCGTCAAGATGTGTAAGACACACTCATATGTATATTTGAGTTGAAGTGAGAATTATATAATTAGGGTAGACTTGTATATTACCTTTTTTTTTTCTTTTAAAGTGTTACTGCAACAGATTTAAAAGTATAATTGCACCACATGTATAGTGCAACATGTATATTAAGCCGAAAATATTTACAAGTATACCTATTGTTTTACTATCTTGAATAATAAAAGTGGGAATTAGATTTCGTATAAAAATTAAAGTAAATAGGTTTCTCAATTTTGTAAATTCTCTATGATTTGGGGATTTATGACTAACTCTTTCGTGTGGAGATCTTCTGAATGATAATGTTCTTTTTCTTTTTATGGACAATAACTAAAATTAGAAATATGGCTAATGCAAAAGCACCTTCACAATACTATATATACATGACACATTAATTTAAGTTGACACAATTGCACAAACCCATTAATTAATTAAAAATTCACATAAAATTAAATTTGAAAATAATTAGTGTAAATTAGGCTTAAATCATAATTATTATAATATAGAGTGGCTTATATGAAATTAGTTTATAGTATGATTTATATCATTAGATATAATTATCGATATCATAAGATATGTAATTGTGCATTTCACTCTACAATATTACTCCCTCCGTCCATGAAACCTTTTCTCATTTCTTTGTGGGCACGGGATTTAATAAAAAGTAGTATTATATTGAAATGATAAATAAAGTAAGGGAAAAGTATGAGTATTGTGGGGCCCAAAATTTTATTGTGAGTGTGGATTGTTTCCAAATAAGAAAATGGAAAAATGTTTTGTGGACAAACAAAAAAGAGAAATGGGAAATAGTTTAGTGGACAGAGGGAGTAGTTTATAAATTTAATGATACTAGTAAATGCATGTAACTGTATTAGTATTAATTTAGAATTATAAAACTTGTGTCTATAAAACATTGTGTTCTAATTGTTAAACAACACTAAAATTAAATGTAAAAGTGATTGCAAGATTTATTTATTTTTTTCTTTTTTACTTTCACTTTTTATACCGTGCTTGAAAATGCAATATTAACTTTTACCTGTATATTTTAATTGCAAAACTGAATATACAAAAAAGTATTGTGTTTTTTTTTTTTTTAAGAATTACGGCTTTTGCATTTTAACCCATGACAAAATTATAATAACAGTTGAAAAGACATAAAATGATAATCATTGCTAGATGAAAATTTAAAAGAATTAATAAATATTCCAAGTGCCCAAAAAATTGCCAGCAATGTAGCTTTAAAGAAACTTGGCCATGGACAAAATTCAGTGGTAGAGTCAGCACACAATTATATGTGGATATGATAAGAATGCAAATAAAGTTATAAATACAAAGGGAAAACATTAATAAATTAATTAAATTTTTCTTGTTTAGACATGTATATTATATGATGTCAATATAATTTTAGGTAAATTTGGACACATCAATACCACATTTTAAGTGTGTGTGTCTGTTTCGCCACATAATTTGTTGCTCATACGTAAACATACAGCCGATAGCTTTTTAAATACATTGAATATATATCAACGGTTCATAATGGATTTGTTTAAAATGTGCTTTAAATATTAAAACTTTTATAATTGGACGAATGCCTAGACTCGGTACTCCCTCCGTTCCGTAGAAATTTGCACTTTATGAGATGACACATTTTTTAAAAAATATATATTTTATATGTAAAATAGTGATATATGAATATATATGTGTATAGTTTTGTGAGTGTGCACACAAATGTTAGTTTTAGTAGTTAGTTACACCAAATCCCCCAAACACTCCAAGAATAAATTCCTAGCCAACCTCATATCTCATATCTCCCAATTCGTTCCCAGAGAGAATTGAACCCGGGTCACTCACTCCAGTGAGAAGCCCGGTGGCCAGGTGAGTTAACTCACCTGATTGCAACTCAAGTTCATTTTTTAAAAGTTACACAAAATACTATTGAAAAGTTACACATGTTATTACTGAAAAGTGTATCTTTCATAGTGTAACTTTTCAGTAATAATTTGTGCAACTTTTTAGTAATAAATTGTGTAACTTTTTAAAAATACACTTGAATTGCACGGTGTAACTGTACAGGAGACTTACTCATTTTAAAATAACAAATATGGTCAAGTGTATCAAAATTTTCTCAAGAGTATAAGAAATTAGAGTCAATAAAATTTATAACAATTATAACTTAATATCATTGACCAATTTTTTTATACTTCTGATGAGATTTTTTATATTTCTAATAAAAAATATAACACTTTAAAACTGATCATGATAAATTTATCATAATCCATTCTTGTACAAAATTTTACCATAAAATATTGTTTTTATACATATCAACTACTATAGTTAAAAAAATCAAGCCTCAACTTTCTTTTTTAAATATTGATTATGCATTAATAGTTAAAACATAATAGTTCACGTGAATTTGTGTTTTAGAAATTTTTGTCATTTTCATTTGTCAATATTGGTCCACATTTTTTTTTAATAATTCGCCTTACTTTAAGTATTCCTTAATCAATAAGTCATACTCTTTCATTTCTACTAATCAATTTTCATTTTGTACTTTCATTCGCATTAAACAAATTTGATCCCCTATATTATAGTAGGCGTGCGTGTTAAAAAAAATTAATAGAAAGTCAAAAGTACATGAACATAAAAAAATGAAAAGTCATAAACTGTCAAATTGAAGATTAATTTTAAGGAAAAGGTGAAAATCAATTAATTTTATTAGACCCTATAATATTAATTAATTAATAAATTAGTAGAGTGAGTTGGTGCGTGTGGTGTTGATAAATGATAGATTGATAGCAGAATAGAAGATATGATGAAGGGCCATGTCAAAGGCTTTCATTTTAGCTTTCCCAGACGTGGAAATCACAAATTTCAGAAATGGAATCTTAGCATGAACGCACCATGTTTTCTTTGCCTTGCTTGTCTCCAAAATACTATAATTACTAATCCATTCAAAATACTTCATTCAAGCATGACATGTATTTTAATTTTAAATTCAATTTTAATTTTAGTTTTGATATTTTAAGTACATGTGTATTTTTTTTTCAATTAGGATATTATGATTGTTTGTTGGGTGTTACTAATTATTTATTAGGGATATTACTGATTTACTTTTTGTGTATATATTACTGATTTTTGTTTGAGGGCTTTTTTTTTTTTAAACAATAAAGTGCATGCCTTATATTTAAGTGCACATAATTAAGAATCACTATATGTATGTAAAAATTCAAAATTAAGGGTTGATTAAGTTTCGAGAATTAGGGCAAAATTCTGCTATTTGGAATCAAAACTGCTGATTAAAAAGTCGAAGCAAAGCTAAATTTCAACCAATTAGCTTTTAAAATTAGGGGTCATTTCTCTTCGAATCGACATTCAAACAATTGAGTAGGTCTATGCTCAATTGTTAATGACAAAAAATTTGTATATAATCATCTCATAATATTAGACCGATCAAATTGAAAGTGATAGTGATATAAATATTAATATCATATTATGATATAGTCTCTGACATGACTTACCCATCATTAACTGAATTTTTCGAGAATTAAATTAATATTAATTAGTATAACGTTTACATTATAAAAAATACAAATCTTTTATATTAGTGTTGAACTCCCAAGAGGAAACTTATATTTGAACTAATATGTTACTTAATTAGTATAATTATATGCATTACACAATTATTGAAACTTATAATTGAACTATATAGTGTTAATTAATTAGTATTAGTATTACTATAACCATATGTATTACACAATTACTTAATGTTGACTTCCTACCAAACCATCATTATCATTACTCTCACAGGAATCCATTCATATATGCGTGTAAATATATATATATAATACACGATCTTCTGACCTTATTCTAATTATGACATCACCTTTTTTATTAAAATTATTATAATTTGATTAAAAAAAATTAATTTTGGCAAGGTCAGTTTTTGCCACGTGCCGACATCTTTAAATTTGCCCTCTTTGAGATGTTTCTAACCATGTACAAATTAATCCATGAACTCTAATACGCCACCACGTGCAAAGAAAATGTAATCCTGAAAATGCAAATTATGTGTGGAATTATAACAATTTAAAGGATATGAATTTTTATAAAAGAAAAAATAATATGCAATAACTGAGATTATTTTTGTAACTAATTAATTTGGGTATATTTTTAAGATTTAACCTCTATAATATACAGCCTTAGTCTTGTGTGTACATGTATCAATATACCATGCAATTCAAATGAATTTTTAAATAGGTGCATCAATAATTTATTTAAAAATTACACATGTTATTATTTAAAATTATATTTTTAAAAAGTAATTTTTTAGTAATAATAGATATAACTTTTTAATAATAGCAAGTATAACTTTTTAAAAATATATTATTTAAATACGATGCATTTAGTTTAAAAAAAACATATTCTTATATAATACGCATACAAACATAAAGAATCATTCCTTTTTATTCTACCTTTGATACTTGCATATTCTTTTAATAGAAAATATATATAAATGGAAAAAATAGATATAATAGTGATGTACTAAATTGCGTGTGTAAGAACGGCACCTCCAATAAGAAATAATACATGCGGGATTAATTTTACATAAATTTTAATATGCATCACGTACATAGTATGTAATAAAATTTTTAAGCTTAATTGTAATTTTAATTTTAAATTTTGTTAAAACACATAATATACGTCGAATTATATATATATATATATATATATATATATATTCATTCTTTGTTCACTGAATTTATGCACAAGTTTTTTGTCCATCCATAAAAAATATGCACATGTTTTATGAAAATTATCATTTTTATTATCATTTTCATAATTAATTATTTTATTCATAAATAGATCCCACAATATCTTTATTTTTGCTATTTCTTTAAAAATTCGAGCAAACACAATAATACATAAATTTAGTGGACAAACGATTTTTTTTTTTTTTACAATTGGGATTTCACTAATAACTTCTTAAGATATTACTAATACTTTTTGAGGTATTAATGATTATTAATTATAGTAATATTTTGAAAACTTGCAGTTTTGTCCTAAATGGAGGGGCAAACTCTTTTTTATCACTTTTTAAAAATTCTTTTTTTATTCAAAAAAGTTGGAAAAACACGCCAACCATTTGCCAACTTTTTCTTGGAAATTATTTTTTCCAAATTTTGGGCAAAAGAAATTTTATCCTATCAAATTTTGACAGTTTTGTATATTTTTTTTAATATTTTTTTAAAATTCAAATGTATATCATGCACAGAGTGTATAATAGAATGACTCTTAATTTAATCTTGACTTTTGTAAATATTATATTCTAAATATATTTGTTATAATAAGTGTTCTAATTTTTTTATTAGTAAAAGATAACATTTTCAATAATAAAAAAACAACAATACATAGATATGAGACTTTGAATTCAAATACTCCAAAACCTTGCTGATAAATTTTATAAATTGAAAGACTAAATCCATAATAGTTTTCTTAATTTGGTTTTCAGCTCGATCAAGTATGAGAGCTGAAATATTTGCATCCTATCTCCTTTTATGCGAAGGCAACTTCAAGTTTCTATTTTTAATTTGTCCAACATTTTAGTGGTCTAGCATTCCAATTGTTCAAATAATTTTCATTTATTTTATTTTTTTTTAGAAAAAGCAATCAATTGATATATTTTCATATACAAACTGCCACCATTTTTAAATTTTGAATTATAAATATGCTTTTGTCCACTTAACTCGCACTATTTTTCCCGAGCTCTCTCCACCCAAAAAAAAAATTCTTTGAAGCTTCACAATCTCCGCTGTTGATGGGCGAGCTGCCTAAGGATGATTAAGAGATCATCCGGCCCAATGCTGGGAAGGTCGTCGATATGCTCCAGAGGACCAAGGGGCCGACCTCGGCCTTCCTACGAAGATGGGAGCTCGCCCGGGTGCCTAGCCCTCCCCGAGAGGAGAGGTGGCCGAAGGAACTCGCCGAGGTCCCGAGGTCCGTTCGCCTCCACGTAGCTTTGGGGGCACAAGACATCAGACCTCGCCTGAGAGCTCGCCCCTGTCCCAAGGGGGACCTCACCAGGGTCCGTTGATGATACAACTCCCAGAAAAGACACAAGGGAGCAGAGCTCGCCTAACAGCTCGCCCGGGAGTTCGCCCTGTAGTTGGTAGGACCTCGATGGTTGCGCTCTTTTTCCCTCCGTCCGGTTTATCCACAAGGGTGGTTTACGGCGAGGTTTTTAACGAGGCCCATCTAGTCTAAGGCATAGAAGTAGGACGAGGCACGACATAGGAAGCAGTGTGAGGGACCAAGACGAGGGTAAGGAACCCTCGTCAACACCAGAAGCCATATAGGCTCGTAAGGTGCCGTCTCACATTCGCATACATATATATAAGACCTCTCATGTAATTATTACACAATCTAATACATTTTCCTACAATTCACTTTCTCACTCTACAATTGCTCTCTCTCTCTCTCCACATCATCCAAGAACACATAAAACCCTTCTAAATTCATAAATTATTGTTTGGTAGAATTAAATGATGCAAATGGCCACATAAACAAACACGGTTAATAAATTCTATCAACAATTTGGCGCTAGAAGGAGGGCGTGAATTTGAAAAATTAAAATTTTTCAAGAACAAAAAGTTGGGGTTTTGTTTGAAGATTTGAAGGTGTTCTTGACAAAACTCAAGAACACTTGAAGATACACACACATATTCATTCCTTCCAACGAAAACCCAGATTTCCGGATAAAAATCCAAATTTTTGGATTTTCCAAATTCTGCCCGGAAAAAGTTTTCAAACACACGCTTGTACTCGAATAAACTGAATTTCGGATAATTCGTTGCACGCAACGCTAGACGAAAACCCGGACGAAGTTCACCCAAGCTGGTCGGAGACCATCACCTCGGTGACCTGCTGCAAGTTACCCCCTCCAGAATACGAAAATGGCCAAGGGACAGACCTCCGCAACTGCAGGAAGGTCGAAGGGGGGCAACCAAGACCAGGCCGAGGTGGAGACCTCGCGCCGACCTCCCCAAAAGAACACCACAGCTCCGCGACCTCCGCGAGTTGTGGTGACCCAGGAGGATTTGAGCCCTGCTATGAGGGACCTCGCCAACAACCCCGACGAGCTCTAGCGCACCATCGCGACCCTGCAGAGGTTGCAGCAGAGGCAGCATGACGAGCTCGCCCTCGTACCTAGGCGAGCTCCAGCTGCCGAGACTAGGGAGCAGACGAGGCCCACTCAGGGCACCCAGACCCGGGGGGAGTACATCAACCTCCCCACTGAGCAGGAGGCGAGCTCGGCCCAAGCCCGCCAACACCGGGAACGGGCCAGCAAGGCTAAAATGGTGGAGGAGGAGCCCGCCCCACACACCGGGCGAACTTCGGCCTACACCGAGGCGTCCGGCACCCACCAATCAACGAGGAGGGAGGTCCTCCAAGGCAGACTAGGGCCCAGGTGCGGAGAAAATGAACGAACAGCTGCCCTGATCACGTCCCACGGGGGAGACTCAGACCTGCAGCAGCGCAGGTCCGCCCACGACCGATTGAGAAGGCCCACCACCGACAGGTTGGGCCCCCATGGCGGACGTCAATTCCAGTCCGTCACTGAGAGGTCACCCCAGAGTGAGGCACCTCGGGGACGTGCGTCCACGAGACGTACGACCTTCGAGCAACCTCCGCCGGAGGTGACCCGCAATGACGAGCTGGCCTCGCTGAAGAAGGTCGTCAAAATGCTACAAACCCAAGTAGCTGCCAAGTCTCCCCGCATCCCCATTGGCACCCGCCATCCTCCGAGCACCGGTCCAGAAAAAGATACAATTTCCGGTGATGTCCGTGTACGAGGGCGAATCTGACCCGAAAATCCACCTGGCCAAGTACGCGGACTTTATGATTTCAGTGGGCGCCACCCACTCTACCCAGTGCCGGAACTTCCCGCTGACCCTCGGGGACCGAGCTCACCGCTGGTTCTCCTCACTCGCCCAGGGGTCTGTCTACTCATTCGGCCAGCTCTCGCGGGAGTTCTTGGCCCACTTCTCCGGGTTCGGGTCCTACCTTACCCAGAAGCACCGCCTCGCCAACATCCACCAAGGCGAAGGTGAGACCGACCAGCAGTACCTGGAGAGGTTAGATAAGATCCTGATGGAAGGTGAACCGGTGAGCGAGGACACCAAGGTCGTCGCAGCAATGGCCGGTCTCAGGAAAGGCACCGACCTCTGGAAGGAAATGCACCTCGCATGTTCGCGGCCATGCAGGAAGCCCTCCAGAAGGAGGTTGGTGCCTCCGAAGAGAAGAGGCAGTATGGGAAGAAGTCCGGGGGCACCTACAAAGCTCCTTGAAACTTGAAAGCTTTTGACGACGGGGACGAGCTCAAAGAAAACCTCAACCAGGTCCTAACCGTCTCCGTCGACCAGGTCTTCACTACGGTCAAGGGCAAGGCCATGTTGGAGGAGCCCAGGAGGATCCGCCAGGACCGCACGAAGCTCAACCCCAACAAATTATGTGTCTACCACCAGGCCATCGGCCACTTCACCAGCGAATGCCGAGACCACCTCAAACAACTCTGGAAATTTTATGAGGATGGGAAGCTGGCCGAATTCGTAAAAAAGGCCCCAGCTAAGAGGCCAAGGTTCGAGAGGAGGACTACCTCCGATGATGAGGATGAGGAAGCGGACCAACTTGGTCCCCAGAACAGACGGAGGGCACCTCCCCAGCCTCAGCAAAACATGGAGCCCACCCAAGAACTCCTGGTTCTCGAGGAGGATATCGGAGCTGCCGGAGGTCTCCAGGACGGGGATCCTCCATGTCCAAAAGAAAAAGGAAGGCCGAAATTCAGGCCATAAACCAGGTCCAGGAAGACAGCTCCGGCCCCAGGTCCGTCGCGCAGCTTACTGATGAGCTGACATTTTCCTCAGCGGACCTGGAGGGGGTACTGACGCCCCATAACGACTCGTTGGTGATAACTACCGACATCATGAACGTCCGAGTTCACAGGCTACTTGTGGACACCGGCGCATTCACCAACATTCTCTTCAAATCCACCTTAGATGCCTTAGGTGATTTTGAGTCGTATATGGAACCTAGCGATGCTAGGATAGTGGGGTTAGGAGAGGCTGTAACCGTCCCCCTAGGTAGCATTAGGTTGAGCGTCCAACTTGTATCGGCTGAGGACCCGGAGCGGAGGCTGACTAGGCTCATAGATTTCCTAGTTGTCGACCAGCAGTCCTCCTACAACGGGTTCCTTGGCCGCCCATTTATTAATGAATTCAAAGTTGCGTGTTCGACCTACTACTACTGTTTGAAATTCCCAACTCCAAAAGGTGCCGAAACTATAAAGGGTGACCAGAAAAAGGCCCCGGAATGTTTACTCCAAATCAAAGACTGTCGGGTTAAAAAGTCTATTACGCAGGTCCACATCCTTGAAGAGGATGTACAGATTCCAGCAGACGAGCCAAATATCCTAGACATCATCTCGGTCAAAACTGAGATGATGGAGGTAGGCGAGCTGCCAGAAGTCGGCCAAGTCCCTAGACCTGCGCAAGACGCACGACCAGTGCCAATGGAGGGATTGGAGGAAGCCCAAAACAACCAAGTGTTGGGACCTGCGCAAGTGTTGGGACCTGCGCAGGAACAACAACCTGCTCCCATGGAGGTGGTTGATGAAGCCCAAGATGGGGGACCCGCGGGAGGTCAAGAACCTACACCCATGGACGTTGACCCAACTCCCCAGGTCACCGAACCATCCCAAGTTGACAAACCACCGGGGGTACTGACAGTTGATGAACCCGCCCGAGCTGAAGGCCAACCCGATGACCTCGAACCGCTCATAGGTCACGAACCTGCGCAGATGTCACAAGAAGAGTGGGACGAGTTCATCAGTGACCCAAGGTGGAAAAGTCAAAAGAGAAAAGCCACCCCCATGGAGGAACTGACAGCACTACCGGTGGACCAGGAAAGGGACTTAGAACTTTTCATTGGTTCTGAGCTACCTGAACTGTACCGGTCAAGGATGGAGCTATTTTTTATGTCCAACCTGGATGTATTCATCTGGTCCCACGAAGACATGACGGGAATCCCGTTGGAGCATGATTACCACAGACTTAACATAGATCCGACGAGGAGACCCGTCCATCAAAAGCGAAGGAAGTATGGGCCAGACAAGTACGCAGCTCTAACCGTTGAGGTGGGGAAGTTGCTGGACAACAAGCTGATCAAGGAGGCTCTGTGTCCGCAGTGGGTCACAAACCCCGTCCTGGTGAAGAAACACAACGAGACGTGGAGGCTCTGCATCGATTTCACGGACCTGAACAAAGCATGCTCGAAGGACAACTTCCCACTGCCTCACATTGATCAGCTGGTAGATAGCACTGCAGGCCATGAGATGATGACATTCATGGATTCTTTTGCGGGCTATCACCAGATAGCTCTGCACCCAGATGACCAGGAACATACGGCATTCTACACCAACAAAAACATGTACTGCTGGGAAAGGATGACGTTCGGACTCATCAACGCCGGAGCAACCTACCAAAGGTTGGTGAATAAGATGTTCGACCAACACATTGGCGAGTCAATGGAGGTGTACGTAGATGACATCGTTGTCAAGAGTCTGAGAAAGGAGGACCACCTGGACCACCTAAAACAGACCTTCGATATACTGCGCCACTACAACATGAAGTTAAACCCTAAGAAAACCATCTTCGGCGTACACTTTGGAAAGTTCCTGGGACACCTGGTGAGCCAGCAGGAAATAGAGGTCAACCCGATGCAGGTTCAATGCATAATCGAGATGGGCATCCTCGACTCCGTGCAGAAAATTCAGAGGTTGACCGGGTGCATGTCAGCTCTGAACAGATTCATCTCGAGGTCCGGAGATCGAAATCGCCCATTTTTTGAAGCAATCAAAGCAAACACGCGAAGGTACAAGGAGGCGGCCAAAGCTAACAAGCTTCACCTCAAGAATCACTTCGTGTAGACAAGCGAATGCCAGTGAGCCTTTGAAGATATTAAAGCATACCTGGCAGATACGCAGGTCCTGTCAAAGCCAATACCTGGTGAAAAGCTGTACTTGTGCCTAGCTACGTCGGAGGTGGCCATTAGCTCCGTCCTGGTCCGAGAAGAGGCAAAAACACACCTACCAGTGTACTACGTAACCAAGTCTTACATGAAGCCGAGTTACGGTATACCGCGACGGAGAAGCTGGCTTATGCACTGGTGATGAGTGTTAGAAAATTGAGGCCCTACTTCTTTGACCACCCGGTAGAAGTGCTGACGTTCCCACTACGTCAAATACTACAGCGCCCGGACACCGCCGGACGCCTGCTGAAATGGTCACTAGAGATCAGCCAATATGGCATAACCTACGCACCCCGAACAGCGATCAAGGGACAAGTACTTGCCGACTTCATTGTCGAGATAACTTTCCCACAAGATCCGACGAGGGGGCGTATAGCTCTGTGGCATCTCTACATTGACGGATCATCAACCAGCGTAGCAGAGGGCGTCGGCATAGTCCTGATCAGCCCGGACAAATAAGTCTTCACCTCAGCAATTTGGTTCAACTTTCGAGCGACCAACAACGAGGCGGAGTATGAAGCGTTGATAGCGGGACTTAGGCTATCATTAGCTATGGGGGCAACCAATCTTCAAGTTTTCGGAGATTCCCAGCTAATAATATCCCAAGTCCGGGGGGAGTATGAGGCAAAAGACCAGCAGATGATGACCTACCAGAAGATAGCCGCGCATTTGATCTCGATGTTTACGCAGGTTTACATCAATCAGATACCGCGACTAGAAAATACCCAAGCAGACGCCCTAGCCCGGCTAGCTACCTGCAACGGCAAAGCCGAAGTTACGGAGGTTGTAATCACCACACTGAAAAACCCCTCGACGTCCGATTACAAAGTAAATCAGACCTCGAGTGGGGGGCAGGAGGACAGCGAAGATGGTGAAGATTGGTGCACTCCAATCCTAAAATATTTAAAAGATGGAACAACCCCCGTAGACACATGGGAAGCTAGCCGGCTGGTAAAGCAAGCTGCCAGATATACGCTGCTGGATGGCCAACTCTACAAACGTGGATTCTCTCTACCCCTACTCAAATGCCTAACTAAGAAACAGGGGTCCGAGGTGTTAGAAGAAATCCACGAGGGAATTTGTGGGAGTCACGCTGGGGGGCAAGCTTTGGCATACAAGACGATCAGGCAGGGGTACTACTGGCCCACCTTTCGCAAAGATGCCATTAGCTTCGCGCGAAGGTGCCGAAAGTGTCAACTTTTTGCACCTAACATCCACTCCCCAGCCAACCAACTGAAGTCTGTTTTCAGCCCATGGCCTTTCGCGAAATGGGGTATCAACTTGATCGGCCCATTCCCACCCGATAGAGACGGTGTAAAGTTTGCTGTTGTAGCAGCAGACTACTACACTAAGTGGGCTGAGGCCGAAGCTCTCACAACCATAACTCAAGAAAGAATGATCGGCTTCATATGGAAGAACCTGATCTGCAGGTTCGGACTTCCGCAGTCGATCATCACAGATAACGGAAGGCAGTTCGACGATCAAAAGTTGAGAGACTTCTACAGTTCATGGAACATCAAGAAGCACTACTCAACTCCTTACCATCCACAGTCGAACGGTCAGGTCGAGGCGGTGAACAAAATTCGGAAACACATACTGAAGCTCCGCCTCGAAGATAAGAAAGGGAGCTGGGCAGACGAACTCCAGGAGGTCCTGTGGTCTTACAGAACATCATACCGGGCCAGCACTGGAGAGACCCCTTTTACTTTAGCTTTCAGAACTGAAGCGGTGGCACCCGTCGAAGTTCAGAACAAGACTTGGAAGGTGGTAGGATTTGACGAAGAAAAGAATGATGAAGCCTTGGCAGTAGAAAAAGATCTGATCGAAGAAATCAGAGCTTCGTCAGAAATGAAAAACGCCACCTACTAGCGTAGAGCAGAAAAGTACTACAACTCCCAGGTCCGCAACCGAAAGTTCAAAGTTGGGGACCTGGTGCTGAAAAAGAAATTGATGGCCCCACCAAGTGTGTTCAGGTCGAACTGGGAAGGACCGTTCCGGGTTACCGCAGCCTGGCCAAACGGTACCTACGACCTCGAAGACGCAGAAGGCAACGCCTCGTCATACACCTGGAGTGCGGCGCACCTAAAAAAGTTCTACCAATAGACTATAACCCTGTAATAGACTAGTTGAAGGTTCGCATCAGAAATGTTGATAGCAACCAGTGTAAATTACGTTGCTACAAAAAGTTAGAAAATTTGGTGAAGTAAAAAATTTGTCAAGTGTTTGGACCTGCGTAGCTCGCCCACTGGGCGAGCTACTTGAGGTCGCCTACTACCCAAGGGGAGCTCGCCTGCATTAGTTCGCCAGGCACTCAAAACTTCACGATGCGCAAGGACCAAGGTCCCAAATGTTGTAATCAAAATGCTCGTAGGCAAAGGCCAAGGTGCCCAAGGTCGCGAAGGTACCCTTCTTAAAGGATTGCCAAGCACCTACTACCACAAGTTAGAAAAATTCACAAAAAAGACGAAAAATGTCTAAGGCAAGGTTCATGAAACCCAAATGCCCAACGTGAATTAAACGAAGTACAACTCGCTGCCCTAAGTGGTTTAAGACAAGCGATTCGCGGCCCTAAGTGGTGTAAGACGAAGAATATATACTATTAAAATAGAGGTGCAATTCATAGTCGTAAGTGACGTAAAATCAACGATTCGCTTTTCGAAGTAGAGTAAGACGAACAGTTAAGTACCCGGGAAATAAATAAAAGAGCTAAGTAAGGTTACAACGTAAGCGCAAAAATGTAAGTAACAAGAGTTGGATAAAAAGGAGTCAATTCCATTCAAAAGGATACTTAGGAAACCTTCAAGCCAAAAAGATGCCTGAAAATTCCTAAGTATTCGAAGATGCACTAGCCACAAAGGTCGGCTAGCTGACCGTGTCGAACTACAAAAATAAGCTCCTTCTGGGTGAGCTGTACGGAACCCAACGAGCTATGACTACTTGGACCAAAATCAAAAACTACAAAACGGAGCTCCTTCTGGGCGAACTCCGTAACCCGGCGAACTACAAAAGCTAAACTAGAAAATAAAGAACAAAATCTCAAATCTCTAGAGCTAGGGGAGTTTGAGTGGAGACGAGGTCAACAGGGACTTCGGCGTCAGCAGTGTGGGGGTGACCTCCCCACCGGTAGCCAGATTAGCCGAGGGAGAAAGCCGAGGTAGGATCGTGATGTCACCGGTACACCCGCTAGCTTCGAACCCGACGACGTTCACCATAGCATCCCCGCAGACCTCTTGCATCTGCTCCATTGTGGGCAGGGTACGCACCTCGTCCTCAGCATCCTCGGCGACGTCCTCGGCGGCCTCGGCAGTCAAAACCTCGTAGGTCTGGATGATGTCGAATTTCTCCCGAGCCTCATCGAGGTTGATCCCATAGCCGGCGAGGTCCCCTATGTTTAGATCAGTGCCAGGAGGAATCTTGGCCTTCACCAAAAAATCATCGAACTCGCTGACGAGAGCCTCCCACTCGCTCTCATTATTTATCCGCGCCCACTGAAAGGAGCGGATAACCTCGACAAAGCAAAGGACGTAGCCTTTGTCAGTGGCAACCACCTTGGTGAGCTCCAGTTCCTCCGCCGTGATAGTGGCATCCGAGCGGCCCCTGAGCTCGGCGACCTACAGGGCCTTGGCGGCAACCTCCTCGCGGAGCTTTGAACACTCCTCCAAGTTTCCTCAGTTTTGCTCCCGGAGGATCTTCGCCTCATCCTTGGCCCAGGCGAGCTCCTCGTCCCGGGAGGTGAGCTTCTGGCGAGTTTGCTCAAGCTCGACCTACTGGCGATGGAAATCGGCCTGGATTTTTTCCATCTTCCTGATGGCGCTTTGCTCCGCCACCAGCGAGGCCTTCGCCTTGGCCTCCATCCCAGCGAGCTCCTCAACGGCCTTCTTCTGCTCGTCCCCAACCTTGTTAAGCAGTTTTTTCACATCATAGCGAGCTTTGTCGGCGGCGGTGACTTCATCGGTGATGAGCTGGGCGGCCCCCATAGCTGCGCAGGCACAGTGCATCGCCAACCTCGCCTTGTCGACGGGCTTCTGCCTCTCGATCATTGCGAGCTCAGAGGCGGAGAGATATTTGGGAGCCTCGGTGAAGATTCGGCGAGCTGCCCCGTCAGGAAGGTCCCTCGGCGAGGTCAAGGCCTTGCACCTCTCTGCGATATGAATGGACTCGGGCCGGTGTGGGAGCTCGGCAGGGACATACCTGCAAACGTTCGAAGAGTTAGCAAAAATCATGGAAAGTTATAATGAAAACCAAATGGCTTCCAACTTCAAAAACGAGCTCGCCCTCTTACTCGAACCTATCAAGATTAAGCCCGAGAAGGGTGTCATCCCGAATAGGGACCCCGTAGGGAGACGACGGGGGCACGCTCTGAGGAGTTGGAGGCGCAGGAGTAGAGTGAGGCACGAGAGCTCGCCCTGATCCTCCTTGAGTCTACCCAGAGCCACCTCGATCACTCTGTTCGAAGTCCTCATCCCGGAGACCAACCCGAGAGTGCTTGCTAGTGCGGGCTTCGTCCTCGCTCACCCGTGAGCCATCTGCTCGGTAAAGAGCTCGTTTGGGTTGATGAGGAGGAGGCTGAGAACCTCGCTTGGGTCCTAAACCTCGCCCCGAACCCTTATTTGAGGGGGCGGCCTTTTCCTTTGTAGGTGGGGGTCCCAAGGTCCTCTGCGAGCTGGAGCCTCCAGCTTTGTCCGGTGCCTTGGCAACCTCCACCTTCTTGGTCCCATCTAGTGCCGCCCCGGATGGAACACCGGCTCAGTTTGGGCGAGGTTTGCCCATCTTCAGTTGGCAAGCTAGTGTGTGATAGGCTTCGGGGACGTCGATTGGTGGGAGGTCGGCAAGAGGGCCTACACCTGCGAAGTTCATCAAGAAATGTCAATAACCTGGCGAGCTACTACCGCGAGCTATCGCAACTTGGAAAATTATGAAAAATTACAACCTTGAGCAGCGAGGTGGTGGGGCAAAGTTATGAGCCCGGTAAGCCTCCGACAGTGATGCTGGCACAGGTGCTCGATCTTCCGATCCTTCTGCCCAAGCAAGCTGCAAATGGTCCGCACAAAGTCGAAACCAACAGAAACGTCGGGTTTCCTACGGCTCGACCTGTGGTGCTTCGGGCCTGCAAAAACAAAGGATTAGATTAGTAAGTCTAATCCAACCCACGCACACCGAAATATGCCACCTACAGCTGGCTTCTTCGTATCCCTCGGGAGTGGGAATACGTCCCCCCAGCCCGTCCGAAGCTCGCCAATCACCACCGATGAAGAAGAATTCCTCCTTCCAATCGCGGACTTTATTGGGAAGGACCCCCAAAATTTTCTGGTGCGGGCGAGCTTTAAGGTAGTAATACCCCTTGTCGTCTTTCACATGCGGAGTCACATTGAACAACTCCCAGAGCTCCGCCGACGTTAGCCGGTTCTCATATCCCTCGAGTCCGAAGACCGTCAACATCGCCAATAAGTTGCTCCAAGCGTTCGGGGTCAGTTGCGTGATGGCGAGGTTGCTGTCCGCCAAAAACTTCCCAGCGATTGGATGCAACGGCAGAGTGAGCCCGGCCTTCAAGACAGGGACGTTGATGGCAGTCAGACCCGGAGGTGGGAGGTCGGCACGTTCCTTGTCTTCGGGGGCATACATGAGGATATCCAAGGGAATACGGTTCTTCTTACGGAGCTTCGGCAGGGCATACTCGCTGATTATGCTCACGACCTCGCTCGCTTTGAGGTCTGACTTGTTGGCAGCAACAAAGGGAGCTCGATCAGGAAGGGGGAAGCTCGCTGCATACGTTTCCACGTACCCCGCCCAATCGAAGTCATGGATGACCTCGGCAGGAACCTGGTACTCGCGGAGTTGGGGTAATGGGAAGCCTATAGTGCGGAGGTAATCATGAGTAATCTCCACCTCATCCTCGTCCTCCTCCTCCAGTCCGCGAACAAGATCGCTAGCTAGGTCGCCAGTTTCGGCGACCTCCTCTTGAACCTCGGCGACCTCCGCTTCGTGGACGGCCGAGTCATCAGTAACTCGGGCGAGGTCTCCTTGGAGCTCGCGGAGACCGGAGACCTCGTCGCCCCCAGAGTTGGTAGCCTTCTCCCCTGTGTCAGGACGGACCTCGCCAGGGACCTCGCGACTGCTTGGGCGAGCTACGGAGCTCGCCCCAGATCCCGAAGTGATCGCCACGGGGGTCATTTGGGGAATGGGTCGATCATCGATCATTGGCCCCTTTCCCAAGTTTCGGTTCGATACAGTTCGGTTTGAGGATATGTCCGACATGTTTGAGTTAATTTGATTAGGGGAGGTTTTTACGTTCGTCGTTCGCAAGGTGTCCAAAACCGGCGTGACAATCGCTGGAACGACGGAAGAAAGGATCGAAAAACGTGTAAAATCTTTGGAAAGATCGAAGGAGACGAAGAACGAAAACTAAGAAAAAGAAAGAAGAACGAATGTTCTACCTTGAAGAGCGCTCAGGGATTCGCCGGAGGAAAGGAAATCGTCCGGCGAAAAATTGCTCAGAGGGATAAAGATGCAAAAGTGATAAATGAGTTGATTTACCCGTATTTATAGGCTCTGGGCGAGGTTGAATATCCGAAGAGTGCAGGGGCTCATTTGCAAAGAATTTGAAGGTTATCTTTATTGGCACGGGAAACGATGCCTAAAAAGGCGTGCGCGACACCTCGAATCTCGCCCCACGTCGGCCTTAGAATGCGGCTCACAGGAGCTCGCCCATAACCTCGCTTGTCAGCTCGCCCACACATCGGATGAACCATAATGTAGGCGAGCTGGGGGGCAAATGTTGATGGGCGAGCTGCCTAAGGATGATTAAGAGATCATCCGGCCCAAGGCTGGGAAGGTCGCCGATATGCTCCAGAGGACCAAGGGGCCGACCTCGGCCTTCCTACTAAGATGGGAGCTCACCCGGGTGCCTAGCCCTCCCCGAGAGGAGAGGTGGCCGAACGAGCTCGCCGAGGTCCTGAGGTCCGTTCGCCTCCACGTAGCTTTGGGGGCACAAGACATCAGACCTCGCCTGAGAGCTCGCCCCTGTCCCAAGGGGGACCTCACCAGGGTCCGTTGATGATACAACTCCTAGAAAAGACACAAGGTAGCATAGCTCGCCTAACAGCTCGCCCGGGAGTTCGCCCCGTAGTTGGTAGGTCCTCGATGGTTGCGCTCTTTTTCCCTCCGTCCGGTTTATCCACAAGGGTGGTTTACGGCGAGGTTTTTAACGAGACTCATCTAGTCTAAGGCATAGAAGTAGGACGAGACACGACATAGGAAGCAGTGTAGGGACCAAGACGAGGGTAAGGAACCCTCGTCAACACCAAAAGCCATATAGGCTCGTAAGGTGTCGTCTCACATTCGCACACCTATATATAAGACCTCTCATGTAATTATTACACAATTTAATACATTTTCCTACAATTCACTTTCTCTCTCTACAATTGCTCTCTGTCTCTCCACATCATCCAAGAACACATAAAACCCTCCTAAATTCATAGATTATTGTTTGGTAGAATTAAATGATGCAAATGACCATATAAACAAACACGGTTAATAAATTCTATCAACATCCGCAAGAGTAAATCTCTTGAGAACCGAACTCAAATATTTAAATGGCAACTCTTGTGAATATATTTGCAAGTGACAATTAAAAATACGAATTTAAGTGAATTTGGATTTAAAGCCCCAATATTCCTTTCTCCATCATGAACCATAAATGGAATATTCATGAATCGTAGAGAGTACGTACACGGACATGATATATATGTATTCCCAAAAAAAGCTGTAATTGGATCAACAAATTCAGACGCATGTACTTGCTGCTTGCGTAATTAAAGTTCCATATCAATTATTAGGTATGAAGATACGTTTTTTTTTTTATGAACAATATTAATGTTATTGAAATGTCATTCTTGTACAAATTCCAAAAATGAATTTTTTGATAAGGAAGTGTTATAGTATAAATATTGTGACAAGAATTAACACCTCAGACTTAGCAACATTAGGAATGACAACACTATTTTAAACTTGGAGAACTCTACTTAGAGAGCTCTAGTTAAAACCGCTCTCTAACTTTCACTTAGAGAGTGGTTTACCGCTTTACAAAAAGTTGAGCTTAGAGAACATTTTCTAAGTGAAAAAATAGGAGTTTCTCCAAGTCCAAATCTTTATTAATGCAATGGGATAGATCGGGGTAAGTAAGATCCAGATCAACCCACTCTACGTATGAATCAGATCGGATCGATCTATTGCGGGTCACGGCGGATAGAATTATTCTAAATTAGATTTTTGTTGCTACAATAATAATATAAAATATATTCTTACATATTCAAAATAAAATTAAGATTAAATAAATAAATGATAATAATTACATGTTTATGAATTTATTTTACCTTTAAACATGTTGATATCAATTGAAATTTATAGTTAAAATATCATATTATATTTTATCAGTTTATATTGACCTAAAACATAGTTATTAAATTGATTTATTTTTATTTATACTATAAATATTAATAAAAAATAATATATCATTTTAAGAAATATCATATATTTTAATTTTAAAAATATAAGTGGGTCAAAATTAATGGGATGGCTCAAAAAATTATTTGCCACAAAACTTTGATACGTTGCAGGGTTAGTGATCAAATTGACAAAGTCTCTCTTTTCTATATTCTCTTTTTTTATTTATATTGAGGAAAAACAAAATAGGATTTATCACAAGGACGTCCATAGGCCTAGAATTGCTTTAATAATTAAAGGAGTCCAATATTTAATAATTAAAAGAAATAAATATATGATATATAATATATAACATACCACATATATGCAAGATGATTTCCACACGCAATAGTAACATTTAGGAAAAAAATAAAAAAGAGGAAAATTCTCTATGCGTGACATCTCATGCATGAAAATAGACATAAATTTAAATTTCAATAAGTTGGACCTTTCGAGCAACTTTGCTCATATTATTTAATTATTTCACTATCTTTTTCTCAATTATTCAAAAATTGTGTTGACCACTTTCTTGAAATCGTTCGATCTTTTTACTGAAAACGATGAAAGGCCAAAGATAGACTATTAAATTAGTTCATAAAGATTTGCTCAATTAATCAATTAATAATGATAAGAATCACTACAAAAAAAACTGGTTTTAGCGACCGAATTTGTGACCGCTTTTTGGTCGCTAATAATGTTTAACGACCGAATTAGCGACCGCTTTAATCGGTCGCTAAAACAGTGGTCGCTAAAATTTTCGAGATTTAGCGACCGCCAAAAGCGTTCGCAACTGGTTCGAACCCAGGCCCTTCCTAAGGCTCGGCGGGGCTCGAACCACTTGGCTATTGACCCAGTAGTTTAATTATGGTGGCACATTATGTATATGAGCCTTTATAGGCTCTGAATAAATGTACCATTAAATGCGCCCGGAGGGAGTCGAACACGCGACCTCTGGGCAACTCAGAGGTGGCGTGTTCCACTCGGACACTTCTCGTTATTGTTCATTTTTATGCAACTAATTGTATATAACTCCAAATTGAGTCACATTTTTTTTAAAATTCATCAAATTAATTCCTTTTTATTTCTAATTTATTTATATATATGTTTGTTTCAACAACTTATTTTTTATAAATTTAATATTTTACACTACTAAAAAAATTTATTTGTAAGTTTTTTTATGCATTTAATTGTATATAACTCCAAATTGAGTCCCGTTTTTTTTAAATTCACCAAATTAATTCCTTTTTTATTCTAATTTGTTTACATATATATATATATATATATCAACAACTTTTTTAATTTTATAAATTTAATATTTTACACCACTAAAATATTTTTATTTGTTAGTATTTTATGCATTTAAATGTATATAACTCCAAATTGAGTCCTGTTTTTTTTTAAATTCACCAAATTAATTCCTTTTTTATTCTCTTTTTTAATTTTATAAATTTAATATTTTACACCACTAAAATATTTTTATTTGTTAGTATTTTATGCATTTAATTGTATATAACTTCAAACTGAGCCACATTTTTTTTTAAATTCATCAAATTAATTCTTTTTTTGTTCTAATTTATTTATATATATATATTAACAAATTTTTTTAAATTTTATAAATTTAATATTTTACACCTCTAAAATATTTTTATATGTTAGTAAAATTAGAACATAATAAAATATTCAATAAGAAAAAAAATGGGTAAAATAGGTGTTCGCTAATCTATATTTTAAATAATATTAATTGGGGTAAAAATTTAGCGACCGCCAAAGGCGGTCGCTAAACTATAATTTTAAATTTTAGCGACCGCCAATTTACTTTAAATTTAAAAATCGCCTAAAGTGGTCGCTAAACTATATTTTAAAAAATTATTAATTTAATTAAAAATATTTGCGACCGCCTAAAGCGGTCGCTAAATTACTTTAAATTTAGAGACCGCCTAAAGCGGTCACTAAACTATATTTTAAAAAAT
>JAPKLY010000230.1:28996-56553 GCA_026898435.1 Prunella vulgaris
CGGTCGCTAATTTTCGGTCGCTAAAACGCGCGTTTTTTGTAGTGAATTATATAATCTTATCAAGAAGTAAATTAGTTGAAGCACATATTTATTTGGACTCTAACATAGCCTTTATATATAAATATCAATTTAGCCACTAATCTTTATTAAATCCATGATAATGTGAAAAGTTAAAGCCCTTGTCGGGATATATATTATGTATACCTAATTAATTGAAAATAAAATTTGTGTATAATTTAACGCAGTAATGTTGTAATTAACTAAAATATAATTAACGTACGCGTACATAAATAGGGCCAATAAAACCTCATCATATGTAGCACATTATTCACATGAAGGGGTGATATTAAATCATTGGAGTTCAACTATGGAACCAAATATCAATTCATAAATAAAAATAAGAATTAATTCTAATTTATTTTTGTCATGCATGCGTGTTAATTTATTGACAGAAAAATTAACGAAGATCGAAACATTTGGAGCATCTCCAACCGTTTGCACCACTCTAACGCAGAGTTCGCACTAGAGTGGCGCAGAATTTGAAATTCATCTCCAATTCTGCGCTACATATATTTTTCTTAATTTTTAATAAGTTCAATTTATATAATTACAATTTAAATTTAAAAGTATTACAAAATATTACATAAATAAAATTATTTTTAAAAAAAATCTAGCGCGGGTGAATTGTGCGTGCTAGAATCAGCGCGACACTGTTCACAACTCTCATGTGGCGCTGAATTGTAGCGCTGCATTTGAGGTAAAATTCATCTCCACTCTGGCGCATAGCGCAGGGTTGGAGTTGTTCTTAGGATCGTAATACTCGTACTATTCAACTATAAGCCAGTAATATATACTAATGCAAAAAATACTCCCTCACTCTCACAATTGTCTGCACAGCTTTCTTATTTCTCTGTTCTATAATTATTTACATGCACACCCAAAAAATTTAAAAAATATTCTTATTCACTCTTTCCTCACAATATTCATGAAATTGTCTTAACCTTTTGTTTTTTAGGCCCATATTATATACACTTCAATCAATTTTTTTTATACATCTAAAAACTCTATTCATTATTTTTCTTTTTGTCTTAAAAGGTGCGTCCGTTTTATGATGCAAATACTAGTGGGACGAATGGAATAATTTTAAAACCATATATAAAAATGTGTGAGATTGTAGTAAGGTGCAACTGGCATATACAAATTTTTTAAGATCGCACAAAAATTTATACTAAAAATATGGAAATTTAAGTCTATTGGATCCTCATTGAATATAATGATTCTGATATATACACGATTATATCGAATAATGGCCAATAAGAAGGATTCAATCCTGTAAGCCATTTTCAAGAAAAAGTGTCCACTCCTCATCCACAAAAGAAAAGAACAGAAACCCCATTCCTACATTGCAATCACATACCACTACCCTTAAGCCTCAACATCCATGGTCCAAAAAAACAAAAAAAATTAAACCATAAATTTGCAAATAACTCAACATTAATATTATGATAATAATAATAAAACCCTTTTAATTAATTAATCACCTAACTAATTAAATTGATCTTATCCTTCTCCAATTCTTTTCAAATAAAAGCAACTTTGACATCATGCATATTTCTTGCACGGCTTTCCTCTTCTCATTATACGTTGAGTGCAGTATTCGCCTAGCTAGCTTCATGCACGTATAAAGCGCACACGAAGTGGATGCACACTCAATAAACACGTAATTACAAAAATCGAGCATTTCGACTAGTGATGGGCTGGGTCGGGGACGTATTTTTAGGGTGATGGGGATAAGGAATCTTAAAGGTGAATGGAAAAAGTTGGTTCCACCATGCAAAGTTGGTACAAATTCAAAAATAATGTAGGTGTCCTAAAACTTTAATAATGCTTTGCGTGTGTATAAAAGGGCACAACCCATTTTTGTGCATCCTATGCATGAGTTGAGTAGTGTGTGTAGAGGAATTTAATAGCAAGAGAGAGAAAGTCAAGAGAGAGAGAGGGAATCATGGGTGTGATTTTCGACAAAATTAAGCCTTATTTGGCTATGATTTCACTTCAATTTGGGTATGCTGGGATGCACATTGTTATCCTTCTCTCTTTCAAACGAGGGTTTAGTCATTGGGTTTTTGTTGTCTATCGCCATGCAGTTGCTACGCTTGCTATTGCTCCTTTTGCATTATTCTTCGAGAGGTAATTAACAAATTTATTTATTATATTTGCCCAATTAATTATTAATTTCTTTTATATGGTAGTTTTCCCAAATAATTAACTTGTTTCTTAATTAATTTCCTCTTTTTTTTTTTTCAGGAAAACAAGGCCCAAGATGACAAAATCAATATTCATGAAGATATTGGTGCTTGCTTTCTTAGAGTAATGTCCTAAAAAACACACATACACACACACCCTCCATTACAAGTTACACTGGAATTTATTGAGATGGATGTGCATTATTATAAGTTATAATTTTTGTAAGATTTTTTTGACATATTTAAATTTGATTTTTGAATGCAAAAACTCTACTCACGACCTAGATTTTGAGTAAGTTTTTAGTAAACTAGTGTCATCGATCTTGCATCTCAAAATTGTATTAGTTATTTCCTTTAAAGATTATTGCTATCAAACTAATACATTTTAACACGTACGATAGTAAAAAATACACACAAAATACAGATAATTTTTACGATTAAACTAGCTAGGTAACAAAATTTTCTCTATATAATTTTTACAAGTGCGTTTTTTATATTTAATTAATATTATATTATTAATGTAGCTATATGTGTGTGTTTGTCTATAATTAATAAATTATATAAGACACGAGATCTTGTTTCAAATTATAAAGCTATTTTTTAGGGACCAAATATTGTCGGACATAACTTTTGATAGGCCTATGATCACATATATAATGCATTTTGTATGACATAGGAGCCCACGAAAATCTAACGATGGGGCCTTGTAACCCTAGTTCGATTTTTATTTTATTTTTCATTTCATACTTTTAATTACATCCACACGTTAATTTATGCACGATATTGGGCATACCTCAACCTAAAGAATTTGCAAGTGAGTTTTACCGAACAATTCAAAAAAGAAAAAAGAAAAAGTGACAGTTGTTATTTTATATAATATTATTATCTAAATGATATTTTTAATGAGATAGCTAATACTATTCATTAATACATATAATGCACGCAAATTTCATAGTGAAATTAGTTAACAACATAATTTTCCATAAATACAAGACAAAATTATAGATAAAATATAGTACATGAAATTAATTGTTAGAAAAATAATGAATGATATGTTATCAGGCCTGTGATGGATCAGAACTTGTACGGCGTCGGAATTCAGTATACGTCGGCGACGTTTGCGGCGGCGTCGGTTAATATTCTACCTGCTATCACCTTCATAATGGCTGTCGTTTTCAGGTATATTCAAATTACTCAACTAGCTATATTTTAAGACTTAACTAGGCATATTCATCAGAATCATCGGTCTATTATCATCTCATCCTCTAGGAAAAAGGAGGAATAATAAGAAGAAGAAGAACAAAGAAAGAAATAAATAGTAATTTTTTGTACAAATCAGATGCAGCGTTCAATTCATGGATATATTTTCAAATAATAACAATAGTTTTAAGTGAAAATAAAATTTTGTATGAACCCGAGTTCATAAAATTTGGATTTACCATTATCATTATTATATAAATATATATATATATATATATTTAACAATAATGCGAGTTCATGTGAACTCAAATTCATAATAGACCTTCTCTTAAGTGAATATCATATAGTTGTGACGACACAATGCTTTTACTAATCTTTGTTGAGTGAGTGTTTTATGCACGGCATTTTTAAACAGTTATGTTTGTTTTTAAAAAGTATATAGTTTTAATTATATTCACATAACAATTAACTATTTAAATATATATATATATATATATTTAAATTATACCGGAAGCTTGACAAGTTAGTTTATAACTAGAATTCAAAAAGTTTAGCCAAAGCAAGAAGGAAAAAATAAAAGCTTAACTAATTATATGGCATGGATGATAGGTTGGAAACAGTGAATCTGAAAAAGAGGCCGACTTTAGCAAAAGTGATTGGGACAGTGGTAACGGTGTCGGGAGCAATGGTGATGACATTGTTCAAAGGCCCCGCCGTCAACATCTTGGGCTACTCTCACGGCGGCGCCCACCACGCCGAAGCCAGCACCACCGCCGACCAGCACTGGATCACCGGCGTTATTTTGATGCTCGGCTGTATTGTCGGCTGGGCCGCCTTTTTCATCCTCCAAGTAATTTATTTATTAGTATTTCCTACTTTATATCACTTCTTTTTTATAAATTTAAAAAATAAAAACACTTTCGCACCGCACACCCACTCGTTAAAGAGGAGGGATTTTTTACCAATTATTTATTAAAAAATATATTTTAATGTCCCTAATAAATTAAGATAGTTGGGTCCACGGATAGAATCAGTTTCATTTATATTTTAAATTTTTTATTTTTTAATCGTTTTAGTTGTTTCATTCAAAAGATATTAATTTAATAAAAAAATATCATATAATAAAGATAATTAATATTATTTAAAATTATATAGTAAACTTTGATTTGTAAGTGTCTTAATTCATAAGAGGTATTCACTGATACTATATTATTTTTTTATACTTTAATTTTAATTTATAAATTTAACGATATAGTGAATACATCTAATAATATTAATTTCATATTTCAAAACTTGTTAATAAAAACTTTTGTGATTCTAATTTCTAAGAAATTATATTATAAGGTCAATTCATTTTTTAAAAAAAACAATTGGTATAGAATAATATCTGTTTTAAAAGTGGATAGCTATCCACTTTTTGCACTTTAAAAAACTGCAATTAATAATTTGAACTTATTATTGATCAATTTTCCCTTTTGTTATATTTGGACAGAACAATACATTGAAAGAGTACCCTGCGGAGCTGTCATTAACATCCTTAATATGCTTATTCGGCACCATCGAAGGAGGGGTCTTAGCTGCAATAATGGAGAGGCGTATTGATGCTTGGGCTATTGGCTTTGATTCTAGGCTTCTCGCTTGTGTCTATTCGGTGAGCGTTCAAAATTGTAACTTGAACTCATAAATTTTCGGTTATGAGTAGTGGAGTTCTAAGCAATTGAACTATATCAATTCCTTCGGTGCTCATTGCTAAGCAATTGAGCTATATCACTTCGTCAAATGCTGATTGGTTTTAAACAATCGTAATAATAAAATTTTTATTATTTAAAAAATGGAATTAACTAGATTAATGATGATTTTTGCAGGGTGTTATTTGCTCAGGAATAGCATATTACTTGCAAAGTGTAGTGAACAAAATGAGAGGTCCAGTGTTTGTGACTGCATTTAGTCCTCTAAGTATGATCATCACTGCTTTCTTGGGTGCCATTATTTTGTCTGAGCAACTTCATCTGGGAAGGTAAGTATATACGCTAGCTTTTTGAAGCCAACATAAGCATAAAACACTTGTATATCATAACAGTGTGCCAGCACTGTTAATAAATATTACTCTCTCCATTTTCTAATTGTTTATACACTTTCTTTATTCGTCTACCCAATAATTATTTGTACACCCAAAAAAGCAATATTCTTATAAATTCTGCCTTATTTACAAGAACTGTTATTACTTTTCGGCTTTTGAACTCAAATAAAATACAATTTTAACAATTTTATTTTTATTTTATGCTCCTCAAAATCTCATTAATTGTATTTTTTTAAAATGTGTTCACTAAATAGTGCAAAAATTTGTGGATTGTTCTAATTATATTTACTTTTAACAAAATTCCAGTATAATTGGGGCCGTGATCATAGTAACTGGGCTTTACTCAGTTGTATGGGGCACAAGCAAAGAGAATCAATATTCTAAGGGCCAATCATTCGTCGAGGGGAAAGCCCACGAATTGCCTGTAGTGGGAAACAATATTTCGGACAACATCAACGAAACGACTGTGAAATCGAAGATTCATCACAAGAGCACCTTGGTTGAAGAGCCATGAAAATGAAGGGGCCCCACCCCTACCCCTACTTAACCTTGTCATCTTTCATGTATAATTGTATTTAATTTCATGTCCTTTTTCAATTTGTCTTCCCCTTGTTGTAAGATGTGTACCTTTTCTTTTATAATGAAAGATCTAATTTTGCAGCAATTCTCATAAAAATCAAATTTATGGTACTTGATTGTTTTAGTAGAATGTTCAAAGTTCGATAAATAAATGGCCCAACTATATACCCCTCCAACACTATTAGATACCCCCACCCAAAATATATTTATTCTATTTTTATATATTTTTATTGAAATTTATTCCATATTTTAATAAAAATGTGTGAAATATATGTTTGGAAAAATTGTAAAAATATTAATTTAAGTAAATATATGTTGAAATTTAGTTAATTTTTTTGATAAAAATATAGTGAAAATAGAATGTGTATATTAAAATAGTGTGTATCTAATAATGGCATAGGGGTATATAGTCCGGGCCTAAATAAATATGGGGATATATAGTTGGGCCAATATATTAATAATTATAAGGCTCAGGTTATATACACCCACATGTTTTTGTAGTACACACATTAAAATAATATTAATTTTAATCATATATAAAAAGACATATATATCCATTATTATTCAACACACAATACATGTGTACCCGCCCTCATCATTTTCCTCTCAAAACACATATATCTACTGTATTCTTAGAAAAAAAAACTCTCAATTCTTAAAATAATTTTTTTAAATATTAAACAGAAAAAGGAGAAAAATTAACTAATAATAAAACAATGTTTTGAAATAAATTAAAAAATATCTTTTTCGAATGTCTTTTTTTAAAACAAGTAAAATTTTCAGGAAA
Source organism: Prunella vulgaris (assembly GCA_026898435.1). Classification (NCBI taxonomy): domain Eukaryota; kingdom Viridiplantae; phylum Streptophyta; class Magnoliopsida; order Lamiales; family Lamiaceae; genus Prunella; species Prunella vulgaris. Next base: position 35,889 of record JAPKLY010000230.1, read on the forward strand.
TATTTTCGAAAAATACACAAATGCCGAAAAAAAATTCTAACAAAAGTTTCAGTCATTCCTTTTTGAAATTATATAAAAAAATTTAAACATAATTTCAATAATTCGTTCTTCACAAAATCAGATTCTATAATGGATGAGTTAAAAGAAAAAAAAACATGTCATACAACGATGGTCGAGAGAAAGACTTAAAAAAAATTGAAAAAAGGTTCGTGAAGCAAAGAAATAGGGAGGAGGAAAACAGGAATTGTTCATAGAAGAAGATAAAATGGGGGTGTGGATGAGGGCATGGGGCCATTGTAGGGGGTTGCTGCGCTAGGAGAGAAAAAGGGGTGCAAGCATTAGGGTTTTGAGATTGAAGGGTATTTTGGAGAGTAAATTGTAAATATACTAATTTTATAATATGTATATATATTTGGTGGGTGTACTTCATATACTTGTGGTGCATATAACCTGGGCCTTAAGACATATGCGAAGACAGTGATAGCGCATCTAAATTTGAAAGCCCAAATTATAAACGGGCCTTAATTTATCCAGCTCAGCAATAATTTTTTATTGGGCTCACCGTCATCAACTGAAATACCCACCTGCTAAGGAAATGTCGCCATCTGATTGGCTAAAAATATGATTCTTTAAGTTTTTTTATTATCAAATCCCAATCATTTCTTCAATCAAAAATGAAGTAGTAATTGAAATTTACCTTTTCAGTTTCTCGGTGAAAGTGTTGAATAATCGGCTTTCCCACTCATCTGGGCAGTGATTTCTGCTTCAGATTGAGTGAGAGGAAGGTCGAAGAAAAACCTGAAAAATCACAAGTTTGCAGCTGAGGAGAAGAGAAAATGGCGATGTGGGTATTCGGGTACGGGTCGATCATATGGAAGACGGGTTTCCATTACGATGAACGCCTCGTGGGTTTCATCAAAGACTACCGCCGCGTATTCTACCAAGGTTTTCTTATGTATTTGTGGTGTTTTGCTGTATTCGTTTCTTTTCAGTGAAGGGTTTTTAACGTATAGTTTTGTTTTTTTTTAAATTCAATGGAGAAAGTGACAGAGGAAAATCAAAATCAAAAGCATCGAGGCTTAAAAGCTACGCTGCTTTTTGTTTAAGCTTCGTAGAAAAAGTATCAGCTTTTATAATATTTTGGTTGTATAATTTTTTAGGTGTTCGATCGTTGATATATTAATCCAAGCATTCTTTTTTGTTTGTGTGTATATTTGTGTGATGATAAGAGAAGGATTCAGGGGCCGATGCCCACTTGGGATTTAAACCCTTTTTTTACTATATACTGCCTCCGTCCCAATTACATTTGTACATTAGAAATTTGCACGTTTTTGTATTTTAAATGTGTTATTTAAATAGAGTAGTAAGCATCAAATTCTTTTGAAACAGAGAGAGCATATATAATTATCTCTGTGTTTGTAACTATTTATGTCATAAATTTGTAAAATTTTATCTTCCTTTGTGAAAAATTTGCCCCTTTTGAGACAAAATTCTGGAGTCGTTCCTGAACTGATGAAGCTAAGCAAGTGATTGAATTTTTAAATTTTAGCATGCACTCTTTTTCATTTGCAGGAAGCACAGATCATAGAGGAACTCCTGAGTTTCCTGGTAGAACGGTAACGTTGGAGCCTGCAAAGGGGGAAGTTTGCGTAAGTAAAAAATTTTGTGTTGCTCTGTGTTTTGCTATTTGAGTGCATTTTGTGCAGTTATTTTGGAATAGTGGAATGTGTAACTTTGAGGCGTTGTTTCATGAAAGGCCGTTTCTTAAGGCCAGTTTTTTACGCGTTTAGGGACTACATTCTCTTTTTGTGGAAGGCTGTATCTAGTCGAGTCGAGTGTCTTATCAAGGGAAAAATTGATCACTAAATCACATTTCTGTCTCTGTAGTGGTCTGTGAAATAAAAGATTGCTATAGTAAAATGTTCTGTTCTGAGTTTGCTGTGTTTGTGATAACAAGAATCCAGCTATAGCCTTGTTGTGTGATGCTAAATTTGTATGCATATTCGATTTTGAAAATTGGAAAATGAGAACAGAATAATCGGACAATAAAATTACTGAAGATTATGAAAGAGTTCAAGTCAGGATACTCGAGTAACAAGGCTATAACTTTATATATTAGCATGGACTGTTGAGTTTCTTGGTGTGCATGAAAGCACCTGATTCTAAGCATAATTCCAGTAGATTATTCGAGCAAGTAATGTGTATCTCGTGATTCGTATGCCTTTGTACTAACACAATGTGTTCATGTGTCCTGTGTGGGCATGTAAATAAATTGTTCACCTACTCAAATCCTCTACTTTTAAGTTGTGTTCGTTCATTCTACCGTCTTAAAATCCACGCTAATTCTTGCTTTATAAATGCTAGAAATTTCTTACGAAACCTTCAAACTCCTTGTGAAATGGTATGTGTTTGACAACTTTTGACAGTGGGGTGCTGCATACAAAATAGTCCACAAAGAAGATCAACTAGCTGCTTCGGAGGTAGGTTTTGCAGAACCACCAAGTAGTAAAAATCGACACTGAATTCCTTTTCTTTCCATTTCGTTTCATTCTGTTTCTGGTACGCTTCTCCAATTTACATCTCGAGAAGTTCAATTTGACTGCTCACCGTTGTATTTATTCTTCATTTTAACAAAAAATGGTGTTTTGCATTCCAGTATCTTGAAGTGAGGGAGAAGCAGTACGACCAGAAGGCTTACGTCGATTTCTTCACTGTGAGCATACGTAATTATCCTCCATTTTCCCAAGAACTGAAATGCATATAAAATTTTACTCTCAATTTCTCCACAGGATCCGACTGCTTCAGAACCTCTCGTCTCCAATGTTATGGTGTAAGTTGCAGACGAATAATGTATCACGTGTTTTATCACCAATGATCTGCAAAACTTATAGTTTTAAATCTTCAGATACATAGGTTCTGCAGATAAGAAGTTGAACCCGAACTATTTAGGCCCTGCCTCGCTTGAAGAAATCGCCATGTATGTTTCTTTTAGTAAGCTTTTCGATCTTTGTCTATATGATCTTGATTTTTAATCTGCCCCCGCTATTTTATAACCTTAGCAGAGCAGATGTTCCATTCGATTTGATCCAGTTACAAAATCAAACACATCATGCATCAATCCGTATATGGATGCATGCACGTTTGTTAAAACTGAACTGAAAAATCAGATTTAGATTATTAATTACTAGTTCTTTCTCATCTTGCAGTCAAATTGTCAAGGCAAAAGGCCCCTCAGGACCTAACAGAGAGTATCTCTTCAAACTGGAAAAATCACTTTCCCAAATAGGTAAAGGAGATCATATTCATTTCCCAGATATATTATTTGAGGAATTATTCCAATACACACACATATATAGTCCCTCTGTTCAGTTGAAGCTTCACATCTTTTCATTTTGTCTATCTCAATGCAAGCTTCATATATCCTTAATTGGTAAATATGATCCCTACATCTCTTTCTTTCTCTCTCTACTTTTATCTCCCCATCTCTGCCTTCTACTTTTTTTTTTTTAAGCGTATAGACGAACGGGGGTTAGGTTATTACTTAGCTTCATTGTTATGAATTGCAGGATGTGAAGACAAGCATATTACTGACCTGGCCAATGAAGTAAGGCGTATACTCTCATTGCAAGGAGAATTGAGCATTGAATGATTTCTTCCAAAGACAAGAATTTTTTTTGTTTATTTTTTTCACTATGAATTATTGAACTTATTTAAAACAAATATTTGTACAAATTCACTCAATGAGCAAAGTCATGGTGGCTATGAGGTGCTGAAGTTATGTATTATTCTCAATTATTAATTCTGTCCGTCTGCAAAGCATCTTCATGAAGAGGAAAACAAAACTTTGTTTTTCATGGGTAATTATGATACCGATTCAGGTTGAAATTGAGTTGATTCTACACTAATCGAAACCACCATAGTTTAGTGTCGAATTTCTGCAAGAGATAAATAGAATGTATAACTGGAAATTGTGTTCGAATCTTCTCCACACGCAGCAATTGAATCAATATTATGTTACACAATCACAATCGACGTCATTTTACAATTACGTTTATGTACAATTCGACAACCAATTGAAGGAAATGAGCATTTCTGGGTTCTTTTTACATCATAAACATCACGAAGGTTGACATGATTAGAATTTAAGTACAAGAATAAACCAAGGCCTCACAACACCTTCAGAGCAGCTTTGCTCGAGTGATGGACTCCCAACGCAACGTATTTCAGAATTGCACGACCTTGATACAAACTGCAAAATAGAAGTAGCAATGAGTTTCAGAGCTACTACTTTATTTTTCTGTTTATCCTTGGGATATGTAGTTCCCAGTACATTAGCAAGGGCAAATCATATACTCCCTCCATCCATGAAAATTAGTCCACCATCCACAATAAATAGTCTACCTACCCAAAATGGAAAATTTTCAATCATTATTTTTATTTTTTGTACACATATACTCACTTTTACATATCACATCAAATACTTTATTAATAATTAACACTTCTTTATACTAATACACTCACTTTTACACATCAACATCAACTTTTTCTTAATAACCGTGCACAACTAAGGTAGACTAATTATCATGGACGGAGGGAGTATAACACTAAGAATCCTCTCGTTTAATCACTCAATCATGCCACCGCAAAAGTGAAGTTCAATCATTCATATGTAATCTCATGATTCTCATGTGCCTTCAGAACACAATTTAGGTGGTAGATAAAATGCCACCTCTTTCCATATATTCAGCTAGAGCAAATATGAATTCCGTTATGCCTTGCAGGGTCCACTTTTATGACAATATTGCCAATTTACCGTGTACCCCATTTATACATGAAAAAACCTCACCACATAAATAAATAATAGATAGAATCACGAAGATAGCAACAAGTACGCCAGGCTGCAAACTAATTGACATCTATTGTTGAAGATGATGACCTTGATAACATTTTTACATTACCTGCGCAGATGGTAATATTACTGAATCTGCTATTATTATTCTAATGGTAGTAATATTTCCCATATAACTGTGTTTCTGTGCATTTTGGGGTCATAACACCTCGTTCCAAAGATAGCCACAACAAAGATGTGTAACAAGTTAGATAATTTCAATAGGTCAGTGGCGCCAGTGAGGCAACATAGCGTAAAAAACAGAGAATTCAGGGGTGCTAGGTTTTAACTTCCTCTAGAGCAAGGGATTTTGGTATGTTGATAAAAAGTTTACCCGTTTTCTGAAAAACAAAAAGCACTCATGTAAAAAAAGAACTTACCCTGCAAGAGCAAGACCCCAAGTAGCTAGGGTGTAAAATAACATCCCAGCATGCCAAATACTTAGCATTTTCTCTACTTTACTCATGCCTTTAAGTGCTTCCATCAAGGCTGCAAAGAGATAAAATAAATATCAGATCTGCCACACACACAGAATGGTCACTAAAGAACCCCAAAGCTTATGTCAATAACGTGCAGTATTTCTGTTTTTACGGAATAACTTCAGGAATTGGGTTGTGGGGTGGTGGAAAACTCCATTCCTACCTTTCTGTATCTCGGAAGGGGTCAAATTCTGCATTACAAAGAAATAATAAATTGTGAGGTTACAATATACGAATAGTCATTAAAAATTGACAAAAAAGCAAAAACTGGAGATCACCATTGGGTCATTTACCAGCGATTTTGGGTTTGCCAAAATGCATCTTGCCATAAAGTTGGCCACTCCATCCACCACATGCTCCTCAGTAACAACTACATAGTTTTCATTGTCAATTCCACTCCTTTCTTCCTTATTATGAGGGATCATATCTTCTGAGACCCACACCCACCAACTTGGCTCTTGGTGATCAACCTTAATCAAAACCTCTAATTTCTCCAGATCTTCACCTGATTACATTTCCAAGAAGCAATAGCAAGAAACAATAGTTAACATTAAGCTCTCACAAGCTTTTCCAGAGCATTATTATTTGTATCAACTTTGTATTTTACTTGGACAATTATTAAAGATTCAAAGAACATGTTCAACCTGTTTTTACACAAGTTACCAACATTTTTCAAGGTTTTGAATCAACAAACATATCATATGGAACCAGTTAAATCATGCAAAATAACTTAGTGCATAATTAGCAAAATTTTGAATAAAGTCATAGTAGGCATGAGCTCATCAAAACATTACCAAGACTATAACGTGCTCCAGCATATTAGATTTTAATATTACGAAAACAAAAGGCCCACAAATTAGAATAACGGAAATTCGAAAACCTGATGGTTCATTGAACGGAAATGTGGAGATAGATTTTTGACGTAGAGAATCAAGTTCATTCAGGAAGGATTTAGAATTAACGGCACCCAGAAGCCGCTCATGAAGCTGCAATTAATCAAAAAACATAATGATCACCAAGTAACTTTTCCAAGCTTCGATTCTATAAGTTAACTAAAAGAATTGAATGAATTGGATACATCTGCTGGGCAATCATGCAGCAAAGTGGGAGAATTCGATATCTCTTGCAGAAGATTGAGATTTTTCTCGAGCAATTCGTGAAGTCGTTCATTTTCCGATCGTAGATCTTCGATATCCACATCCTTTCCTTCTTTGGTTTCCGCCGGCGACAACTCATGGTGGCGGTGGTGGTGGCAACTCTCGATGGCGGTCCACGCCACGTCAGCCACCTCCATCACCGTCTTTGCCACTTCCATCGAAACGTGCCCCTTCATATCTTCTGTTTATCTTAATTTTCCTTCTCTAACTAGGGTTTTTGACCATTTGTGATTTGGGATTATTGTGTGATGTGATGTCTAAGGAATTCATTTTTATGTGGTACTAATGATTGAGGTTCCTTCAAATTTGATATTTTGCAATGAAGTCCTTCTATTATTGGAGGAATACATATGACCCCACCCACGTATTTTGCTATATTATAAAATAACCCTAAATTTGTCTATTAATTTGAGGGTTCGTTTGGTTTGATTTATATTGTTTCGAGAGTTATAAACCGAGAGTGGAATTGGGATTTGGGGATAATGTTCACGTGCGTTTTTTTTATTATAGGCGTATTGTTTATCGTCATTTGCAAAATAAATTTTAAATGTGACAAAAAAAAAATTGAATCTCATACTCATTTTAAAATTAATTTCTACTTTAGTATTTTTATTATATTTAATTTAATTTTAATTAATAAATATGAATTAATATGTGTAAAATAATAAAATAAGATATAAATATATCAGTGCATGAAGATATAATTATAAAAGAAATATGAATTAATATGAGAAATATTTCACATTTTTTCATCCTTCCAAAACTAACTCACGTCTCTAAAATAGAAAATTTTCTATATACTACATCCCACAATTTCACATATATTACAAAATGATGTTTTATTAGGCACACATATAGACTATCCGCCAATTATTTACTTTGGACATTAAACTTTACTATTTTACCCTTCGAAGAATCAATCATACTTATATTTTTTACTTTGTACATCCTTCCTCCTACAAAACTCTATCCAATCAATAATTTACATTGTACATTTAAATTTACTATATTACCCTTAAAAGATTCAATCATACTTAAAAAAATTATTTTGTACATCGTTCGAAACTGAGATAGTAACACTCAAATTATACAGTCATACTACTGATGTCGGAAAACTAACCATTTTTTTTTCTCCATTTTTTTTTTTTAATTTGCACACACATCCTTAAAACCAAACTAGATTTGTGCATAAGTTTAGGTCCTAAGTTGGAGTCACTCATCCTCAACTGACTTTAAAGTTCAATAAGACAACAATAAGAATCCTTTTCATCAGCATCAACAGAACAGAACACCACCAAAATCATATGCAATAATTCAGAAAAATCAAGGAATAATTGCAAATCTGCATCTAAAATTTCCTCAACATCAGTTACAGATTATCAAAATAGAACACTACTCAAGGGATCATAAACAAAAAGCAAAACCAAAACAATGCCCCAATCTTCCTTCCTGCTACACAAATGATGGGATCATAGCAATGTTGATAATATAGACTTGGCAACGAAAACTAGCAGCAGCATCGCGGGAAAGCTTGTTACGTGGTTCGTCAAGGAGGAAGCCCCAGAGATGCCGGAGTTAATCCCCGCTGGTCCACCAGCTGGCGGCAATCCAAGAACTGCACCGGAGGAGGGCACAACGGACCCGGGGTTTGTGGATGGAAGACCGCCCATTACTGATGGTGCTGGTGCTGGAGAAAAGAACGAGTCCGGGAGGACTGTAGGGGGGGCGACGAGCTGAGGAAATTGTTGTGGTCCTGTAGAGATCCAGCAAAAAAAAAAAAAACAACACAAAAATTATAGAGTTGTTAACAGTCTAGGCTAGTCATTAAGGGAAATCCTTGTCACATTCTTTCCACATTCATCAATACAAATCTGGCCAAATTTCACGAACTGATAGTGCCCTTGAAATTGACTCTAATTATGATACTCCGATAGGGTGGGCTACAACAAACGAGATTCTGGCACAATGTTCTTCGAATCCAAAGGCACTAATTACATTCACGTTGATTTGAGAGAAAGGTTAATCTAAACTACTAAATTAGTACTATTTTCCCTAACAAATTGTTCTCGTATTTGGCTCTCTCAACCGATGTAGAAACACAAAAACTTACATGAGACCGTTTAATGATACTTCTCAGGTTTATATGATATTTTTTGAAATTGATTATCACAAAAACATGCAAAGGTATCACCCCTCAGGTGTGAAACCGTCTCATGCAAGACTTCCTTTGATGTCTAAACAATGACAATGAAATTAATTGAAACAAAAAACCTTTAGTAACACAAAAATTGAGGTAATGTATAAACACCTAACATTAACAATTTTACCTGGACATCTAGGTTGGAGGGATGTTGTCAACCTGCAGATGTAACAAAATAACAATCAAAGTTATTTACCATTTTACCATTTATAGGTGAAAGACAAACAAGAAATTCTCTAATCCCAAATTTATGTATTTTTCGGGGCAAGGGATAAGAAACAGATGGAAAAACATACGTGGAAGCAATGCTTCCATTCACGAAGCCACCATAGGAGCAAGAAGTCACATTGCATCCACCACCGGATTGTTGTGCAGTCACGTTTCCAACCATGAGATTACTGTTTCTGCACTGCATGCTCGAACAGGAAACGGCTAATAAAGCTGGCATGCAATATAAACTGCAAAAATTCCAACAAGTCAGATATTTCTGATGAAGGGGTCGAATTCTTGGATTTATTTCTAGATAACCTTAGGGTATGCCCAAGAGAAATGCTTACTTGCGACCTCCTGGTCCACAGCTGCACTGCACGCAGTGACTAGCGGTTATTGCATAACTCCCATTTGGGACAACTAAACCATAGTCCTTGGCATAAGTTGGGAAATTTGATGCACAAGCTGTAATTAATGTAATGTTGTGAAAATGGGGAAAAATTGACGTGAAAGTAACAGAGAAGAGACTATCAAATACATAGGACGCAGCATTTATCAAAGTTGACATCAGCACGCTTAAATGGGGACAACATAGCTGGGAAACCACATATTAATTGAATCTCAAGGCTGAAGACTCAAAGAATTTCAATTGTAGAGCACGATGTTTAGGTAAGAGAACCTAGAAGTCTTGTGTAATGTGAAACAGAAGCTAGTTCTACGAGAAAATGGTGCAACTGAGCGGTGAATGATATGCCATAAATCACGGACAGTTATGTAATTCGACAACATAAAGTAACAGAGGAAAACACATAAAAAATAAACTTTTATGGACTGTTAGTAGAGTTATGTGAACCCGAAGACATGATAATAAGCACTAGCTAAGAATACATCAACAGGAAGGCAAGTATCAAGAGGAAACAACTCAATTATGTAGCCAAAAAGGTGTAAAAACAGAAGGAATCTTCACTTCTCCTCACAAACACTTCCTAAGATTCTTTACGTCATCTCATGCGTAAATCGCCAGTCAATCCATAGAGCTAGCTGAGTGTTAGCAGTAATAATAATGTCTCACCATTTTCTCAATTAAATGGAGACAGTCGGAACATAATTTGGGAATGACGCTTCGGTGTTAATTTATGTTAATTTGTGAACCATCACACCACGAGACACCTCAAACAAGAGTTTTCCTTAAATGAAATACGACACTGAAACGTAGGGAACTCCGAGTAAAACCTTATCTAACAACACACCAACTTCCCCAAATACAGAGCATCTAAAATCATTACTTCAAAATTGCTCAATTAAATCCAAACAGATTCAGTAACAAACATAATCTCAGATTAAATGGGCCAATAATACTAACTTGTTATACTTCCTTAAACAATTCGCATCAACAACACAAGAATGAGACATTTAATTAGAGCAGCAGAATCACTAACCAGACAATGGAATCGCAAGAATATCACCATCCTTAATCTCCGCACTCCCCAAAGAATTGACATTCATCAAGTCACTCACCGTCGTCACATACCTCGCCGCAATCCCCGACAGAGTGTCGACATCCTTCACAACATACGACAGGTAAACCGCCGGCAAATTGTTGTCAGTGTTATTGAAGCAAGTGCAGGGCAACGGAATGTTGAGCTGCGTGCCGACGGAGATTACGGCGGGGTCGTCGAGCCCGGCCTTGGGGTTGGCGTCCTTAATCTGGTCCGTCGACACAAGGCCGCCGTACACGGCGGCGGAGATGGAAGCGAGCGTGTCGGAGGGGCGGGTCTTGTAGGTGACGGAGCTGGATTTGCGGATGCCGTCGACGCAGGAACAGGGGATGGGTATTTTGAGGAAGAGCTGGGAGGGGAGGATGTGGTTCTCGACGTCGGGGAAGGAAATGTCGACGGCGTTGGTCAGGAGGAGGGCGATTGGGTCGATGGAGAAGAGGGCGGCGACCTCGGAGACTTTGAGATCGGTGTAGAGGGTGTAGCCGACGAGAGCAGAGCAAGTGTCGGCGTTGGAGCAGGGCTCGATGGTGGATTTCGCGGCGGTGCGTGGCGGAAACGCGCCGAGGGTGAGAAGGAGGATTAGGGCGGCGGTTGGGAGAAGCGCCGGCATTTGAAGAGTGTAGGAGTGTAATGAGGGCTGGAGGTGTGTTTTACAACCGGAGGTGGTTTTCCGGCGACTTTCGCAGATTGCGGGAGTGTGTGAGAGAGAGTGGGTGAACGGAAAGTTATTTGAAAGTGTTTTTGAAACTGTAGGCTTTTGAGAGAGAGAGAGAGAGAGTTTACATATCGGGAATTCAGACACTGGTCAGCTTTCTGGATCTTCGTGTCGATGACAGAATCCTACGCACTCACAGTAGGTTTACAATTTTACCCTCGAGCACCTGCAGAAGTTATTTTCCATGAATTAAGGGTGGTATGGTATCACACTAAATTGAGAATATGCCAAGGACATAAAAATAAGGTCCATATTTGTATGTAGACACACTGTATAATTTAAGACCAAGTTTCGTGGGAGAATATTTTTGTTTAAAAGTGGTAATCACTTTAAATAAAAATATTATATTTTTATTAATAAATAATATATTTATATTAATTTTATATTATGAGATAAATTCACACAAAATTTACTCAAAATAATAATTATATTTGATAACTATAATAATTTTACGGGCGTATTTTAAAAATATCACTCAATATATTATTTTATCAACAAATATATTGGATGAAAATTTAAAAAACTTATATATTGGATGATAATTTTTAAAAGTTTTAGTTTTGTGCGTAATAAGTGCACTGCGCAATTCAGGTGTATTTCTAAATAATCATAGCAATTATTACATAAAATTACTCATGTTACTATTGAAAATTTTACTTTTAAGAAGTGAATTTTCAATAATAATAGATATAAATATGACATTAAGTAATAACAAATATAATTTTTTAAAATATATATTTAGGGTTAAAAAAACAACTTTTAAAAAAAATAATGATAGATGAATTTAAGGTGGTGAAATTCACAGACTATTTTGGGTATGTTTGGTTTAGGGGACTAAATAGTCAATTCCCCAAACACAGGACTATTCCGGCCGTTATTTTGGGGGATTGATTATTTAGTCCCCTGAACCAAACATGCTCTTATAGTTTTATTACTCCAAGTATCCTTTCCTAATGTTCCTATTTACATCGCTTTAGAAATTTAAAAGTACGCCTGGAAATAATTTTGTTGGTAAGGATATTATGGTATAGCTTCGGACATTTAATTATTCTAAAGAACGCCTGGAAATGAGATGTACCCCACTCACTTCCTTAATGTATTTTGGGCCTTAAGTATTACAATAGAACCATATTAAATCCCTTCCCACACAGGCCCACAATAGTTTGATTTAGCATATCAATAGTGGGCCCTACTCACAGTATAATGTAGGCCCATTATTGGCTTTATGAGGGTCCGGTAAGGGTCGATTATGCAGTCTCAGGATCATAACTAAAGCCCATAATAGGTTTCCTTTTTCAAAAAATGGGCCCCAGAAACTGGGCCATGTTGGATCTCAGTTAAAACCTTGTTTCCTTCTATCTTTAAGATAAGTTTTATTAAAAATATTCTTTCTTTTACGATTTAAATTATTTATTTATTCTAAAAAATAAGTTTTTTTTTCCTTTGATATCAAATGAGTAGATATTATGTATATAATACTCACATTAAGTAAATTCGTAAACAATAATTTGCACACACTCGAATATGTGTAGATTATATGATTAGGTGTATTACATATCTGGTCAGGTATATTACATATATCACATATGAAAAATATTAGAAGTAATAATTACTACACACACTCGACGTGTAGTGTGTACAAATTATATGATCAGGTGGATCATATATGTGGTCAGATGTATCATATTTTTGGTCATCAGTATCAAATATGGAAAACATTAGAATAATAATTAGAATCATAAAAAATAAATTACACTACCCAAATTACTACAATAATATATTAAAAAAATTTATACATATCCATTACAGAAATAGGTGTATAAAAGAATATCTATATACCTCGAAAATATTATATACAAATTCTATAACAGTAAATTACGCACACATAATACTTTGTCATATCAAAAAAGTGTCATCCTTTGAAAATATTACATACGACTATATTTTCTACTTTATCCTTCCTTCATTTGGTAGAAGAGACTTATTTATTGTTAATAAAAATAATTATATATCTTCAGATACTATATTTATTAATTCTTGCGTCATTTTATTTGGGATAAATAAAATTGTAAGGAATATAATATTGTGATTCTATTTGTATTGGACTTGAATTGATTTTTCAAATCCATAAAACCAGCATGATTTTAAATATAAGTATTTTATCTTTTTAATTTATGTGTCAGTTTTTAAAAAAAAAATTTGAATAACTATTATTTTTCTTATTTATCGAGCTGGTACAAATTCATACCAAAGGCGCAAACTGTATTAGGACACTTGATCTACACCTTAACCTGTTGGATAAGGTGAGGACTTATCTTCAAAAATAATTTTTTAATAACACAAAATAAAATTTTATTTATGAATCAAATATTCAAGCGATATCTACATGCATGATTAGTTCAATCTATATTTATTTTAAAGGATCGGTTCAAACTATTTTGCATGCATTCTTCAAAAATTACAATTATGCAATGTAGGATACTGTATATATACGGTATACCGAAAAAAAATTGATCATACTGTTATCGTACCGAAATTTTTTATATGTCATACCGAAAATTTCGATATACCGAAAATTTTATTTCGAAAAAAATCATACTGTTTTCAAACAGAAAATTTTGGTATATGATATCATACCATACCGAAATTTCTATATTTATATACCGTTACAGTATCGAAATTTTTTATACGATACCATACCGTACCATACAGAAAATTTCGGTATACTAAAAATTTCGATAAATTCGATATTTTTTTATATACGATAAGTGCGGTATAGCGGTATTTTCGATATTTCCTCCACCCCTAATTGTATGGGTGTGGGTGCAAATAATCAGCTTCAAAGATTCGTGTATCCCTTTTGCAATTTTAGTTTTTTAAGGTACGTTTAAACCTTAAAATTGAATTAAATAAATTATAAACTAAAAATTATTAATTATACTTAATTTACCATTCCACTTTCCACGCAATTGAAATATGTTTATATTTGGTTCTCTTCTCACTCCAGTGACGTATGTACACTAATTTTTCAGTGTGTACAGAATTTTATGATTATGATTTTTCAGAAAAAATTCTTTAAATGACAAGGATGATGAGAATAATATAAATAATATTTAGGCTTATGTATTGAATTGATAATGATATTTAAAATGTTATTTCTATATATAATATAGGTATTATATGCATATAATAAAATTATAAAATATAAATAAATGTGTGTATTTTTGTGGAAGTGTATTCTGAAATTTATAAAAGTCATATCAATGTACCCGTATCTTACCGAACCTCACCACCGCCACCTCGACCCTACTTATAGGACCCACTGCTACTCTCCCACCTCTTTTTAACGTAAAAAAAACAATACTTATTTTATTTTATACTCTCTATCCCAACTTATTTTTTCATAGGGGACGGGATAAGTTTAAGAAAAAATGGAGTATGTAATAATATAATATAAAAAATATAATGTAAATTACTTTTTTCTCAAGACGTGAAAAAAGAGTTGGGATATCACAAAATCGAAAGTATGAAAATTATCTTGGGATAGAGGAAATAATAAATTGTATCAAATATTTTAACAACTTATAAATGATTCAAAAACATATTTTATAAACTTTTTAAAGAATCTACTCTACAAATTAAATATTAAAACTTACTAACCAATTTATGTTGCACTTTTGATCTTACGGGACATGTATTTTTGTGTCAAATTTTTCACTATTACTCTCATACGATTTTTTCTCTTGCACTTGTAGTTTCAAATGTTACAAAATTTGTAAATTTAATCCTAAAATCTTGGTATCAAATCTACAAATTTTATAATATTTAAAACTACAAGTGCAAGAAAAAATCATATGAGAACAATACTAAATTATTTGAAATTATTTATAAAAGAATACATGTCATGTGTGATCAAACATGAAAAAAAGTCTTTACGACAATGCACATTTTATTTTTTAAAATTAAATGAAGAAAGCAGAGGGAGGGGTAAGAGCACCTTCAGCAGGTTGGTAAAGTGGAGTTTTACTCCAAAATTTCCTTCCAGCAATGCGCTATAATGCAGCGCCATTATGGAGTTGGAGGTTTTTGGAGGCATGTAAGCGCCACAAATGGCGCTGTACTGTTCAGCGCTAAATTTCATCCCCCATCCTTTTTTCTTTTTTTTTAATTAAATTATATGTATTGTAATTAGTTATATATATGTATTTTATTTTAAAAGCAATTAAATATTAATATATTATTTATTTGTATATAATTTTATATTTATTTTATTTTTATATATAATAATATTTTTATTTTTTATTTTAATTTATATTTCAGTTGTAATATTATGTTAAAATTTTAATTAATATGTATGTATGCATTTTTGTATTTATTTTATTTTTATACATAAATTCATATTTTTTACAACAATAAATTTCAATTATAATATTATATTAAATTTTAAATTTAAATTTGCATAAAAATTTTATTCAATTTAATTATTATAATATAATAAAAAAAATTCATTTAAAATGAATATAATGTAATATTATATTTTAGCTCTAAAAGAATAGAGCTTACTGCTGGGAGTAAAGTGTTATATCTATTATAGAGTAGTGCTGAATTGACTTCAAAATAGAGGCAAATTCTGAAGATGACCTCATATACATATGCAGTATAGACGTACTCTTAATAAGGCCCCCCAAAACAAAACGATGAGTAAGAATTCAAAATATAGAGGTACTAAAGTGTAATTTCACGTGGCTTTGAGGGAAGCTACGGTAATTCGTCTTTATCTCAAAAGTTGAAACCAATGATGGACGTTGGAAACATTTGCATCTTTCCATGCATGTTTTGGCCCTCGCCAAAATAATAGATGTTATTCCCAAGGAAATCAAACTGACAAATTGCCTGAAAATAAAATGGCAGTAATGTAGTGTAGCATGTGAGACTATCCAAATTACTGTGTGTTTTTTTCAAGGTGCGCTATCATAAGCCACAGTCAAGAAGATGATGATCCGCAATACACAAACATCTTTGCATACATCTCAACATATATATTTTTAATTCCTTCTTTTAATATAGATACATTTAGCTATGTAAATGAGTCGAGCCGATACTATCAAGCTCGTGCCTCGTTGAATTTGTTATAGGTTCGAGTTCGATCTCGACTCGAAAAAAAGTTCGTTTGCATAATTTGAGCTCGGCTCGGGAAAAAATAAAAAAGAAGTCATTTGCATAATTTAAGCTCGGCTCCAAAAATACTCGTTTGCATAGTTTGAGTCCGACTCGATAAAAAAGTTCACTTGCATAATTTGAGCTTGGTTTGAAAAACTTATTATTATAAAATTAATAATTCAATATCTAACTAAAAATAGAACAGTTCACGATAATATAAAATCGTCCAAGTAAAAGCCAACTATTTAACTTGCCAAACAATTAAAAATCAAAATATTATATATGATTCTCTATGTTTGTATGTCAAAGGCAAGCACCGGGATTCAACTGAATTAAAAGATTTTATCAATTTTTCGAGAAGTGAAATAAAGTTTGTTTTTCCAACTGACTTTAAACAATTTTATTATCAATATTACAAGGTCAGAAAATGACATATATAAGTTCATAGTTTGTTGTATACATATGATATATATTCACTTGTAATTGGTGTTCAATGTTAGGCTTGATATTTTGATTTCGTAATTAAAAAGTTGAATGCTTTGGATACATTTAAAGCTAGGAGCTTGGGATTCAAGTTGAACCTTATGTCATTCTCAAAATTTTGACTATTATGATATTAATGTTATTGTTTGTTATTTGTGATAAATTTATTTTGAATAATTTATTGCCTTTGTTTATATTTCAAGTTAGTTGTTGGCTTGTATTTGAACGGTTTTATATTATGGTGAATTGTTCTATTTTTAATTAGATGTTGAATTACTAATTTTATAATAATAAGCTTTTCAATCTGAATTCGAATCATGCAAATGAGGTTTTTTTTCTCGAACCGAGCTTGAACTATGCAAAGAGTTTTTTTGGAGTTGAGCTCGAATTATGTAAATAAGCTTCTTTTTTTTTAGTCGAACTCGAATTATGCAAACGAGCTTTTTTCAAGTCGAGCTCGAGTCAAACTCATTCATTTAGTTAATGAATATTTCACGAGCCGAACTTGAGCTACTCGTGAACTTAAAATTTTACATAAGAGCGGAGCTTGAGCTAATAGCTAATATAATGTAATTTTATTTCATAAGCGTAATAGTTGAATTTAATAGGAAAAAATTGTGGAAATATGATGTTGATAGAACTATTACAATTATAAATGTATATGATTAGTTTTTAATGCTTTGATACTTTTAGTGCCTGAACAATGTAAGAAACACATGAAATTGTCAATTCTATTATTATACTTGAACTTAAAGGTGCGATCATTTATATATTATGAACCTATGAGATTGTAATTATAGTACAAAGTGTATTAATATTTTTGTCTTTTATGATCTATGTGTTAATTATAAGAATTTTGGTCATATAAAAGGTGCAGAAGATGATTCCGTTGGAGTGATACCAATCTCTATCCTAAGTTTCAACACACCAAACTCGACATTGTTGCTCGTAGACCATTCATTTTTTGGCCGATCAACTCTTGATCAAGTTGCACTTTTTCCGAGCTCAAATCCGACCTTGCTTTAGAATTTTACTACGACTTGGTCTCAGGTCAATGAGTCATCTTGATTCGGGCTGAGTTTCTTCTGAATTCATGAAAATATTTGACCTACAACAGTTGTATTTAAGAGTAACATGACTTTGTATAGCCAATTTTATTGAATCATATTACTGAATTTTTTTATAATATCATCTAGTAAAATGAACCATTCTATTGATTTGAGGTCAAACTTATTTTCAAGTAATATTATTCAATAAAATAAATAACACAAATTGATACAATAATATCATTTAAAAGGAATAGACGATGCAAATAAACGAATAATATATAAGTAAAATTTATTCAAGTGGATTGGATGTAGTACATTTTTTCGAGAATGGGATTTGTAAGATTAATGGAATGCTGTATCCTGGAAAGAATCATGGATTAGGTTTAAATTACAGATTTGTCTATTGGGTTAAAGACAAGACCATAAACCAGTTTTACGCTAGCTCGTATTATGATTATTTAACACACATTGATTAGATCTCATCTCTCAAATTTAATTTAACCTAAAAATATAATTTCTTCGTTTTGTAGAAATTTGTATCCTATGCATGTGATTATAAAATTTTCTAAAATTTTTGTTATAAATAAAATAATGGTATATGAATAAATATATGTATTGTTTTGAGAGTGTGCACGTAAATCAATATTTTCTTTTTTAGTACTCCCTACCCTATGGGATGACACATTTTTAAAAAAAAAATGTATTTTATATATAAAATAGTTGCATATGGGTAAATATGAGTATAAGATTGTAAGTGTGCACGCAAATAAATGTTTCTTTTTTTTAGTAGTGTTTAAATTTGTATGGAACGTCCAAATAAGAAAAGTGTACAAATTCCTGTGAAACAAAGAAAGTAGTAAACAAATTTGTATGAGACGCCCAATAAAAAATTGCAAATTTTAATGGGACAAAAAGACACTTCTTTAATTAATTTGGAAGACGGTTTTATATAGAAATGCGAATTGAAAATAGTGAATAAGTGAAGAAAATTTAATTTATTCACAATTGTTTAACATATCACATAAAAAAAAGTAATATTGAAAATATATCTACTGAAACAAAGAATTCCCTCTGTTCACGAAAAATACGTGGACATACTTTTTAAAGGTATTTTCTTTATTCATATCGGACCTCACAATATCACGTAGTACTTTTTGAAATATTGTATTAAACTACGTGCAAATATCCGAACGTATTTTTTTTTTGTTACGGAGGAAATATTTGTGAAAGTAGTGTATGTTATGTGAATAGTATATTAACAAATATGTCAATTCTCACTTGAGTTATTGGTTGCTAATCTAATATTTTTCCTTTATTTTATTGTATCCAAACGCATTAACAACTATAAAAAAATCGACAAATATTGAGCAGTTTGATAAATCTGATTTGATTAATATTTTTGCTATTAAAAATGTTAGGCAAGTTGTATATATATAATTATTTAAAATATAATTATCGTATTACTCTAATTGAAAAAGAAAAGAGTTTTTATATTATGTGCATCGCTAATATTTTAAACACAAAAACTCGTATGCAATATTGCATAAAATCCGACCCGTGCAATATCTCCAAATGAAAATTCGCGGATCCAATAAAATTTTTAAGGAAAATTCTCGCCACTTCCAGAATGTATACCACATGAACATATTTGTGCTAATATAAGACAAAATGTGTGCTACTACATCTTTAAAAGTTTTTTTTTGTACTTTTAAAGTAACTATAAGAATAATATGTATTTTTACAAGAACAAATATGTGTTTCTTAATTTATTTTTCATTTTATTATTAGTTTTATGTTGATAATATGTTGTTAATGTAATAATACCTTACATGTGTTACTATCTCGTCACTCCCAGAATGTATACCACATGAACATATGTGTGCTACTGTAAGACAAAATGTGTGCTACTACATCTTAAAAAATAAATTTTATCGAAATTTCAGAATGTATACCACATTAACATATGTGTGCTACTGTAAGACAAAATGTGTGCTACTGTAAGACAAAATGTGTGCTACTACATCTTAAAAAATTAATTTTATCGAAATTCCAGAATGTATACTAACCACATGAATATATGTGTGCTACTGTAAGACAAAATGTGTGCTACTACATCTTAAAAAATAATAATTTCTATAAAAATCAATAAATATTTATGAAAAACGAATATTTTTTCTTATAATAATACACTTTTTTTTTTATCGGTAAATGTTAGTGGTTTAGTAGTTAGAAGTTAGTTCACCAAGTCTCCATACACCCATATATCTCCAAGCCAACCTTATATCACTCTCCTATTCGTTCCCAAAGGGAATATAACCCAGGTCACTCACTTAAGTGAGGAGCCCGGTGGCCAGGTGAGCTAACTCACCTGGTTTATAATAATACACATATTGATCTTACATTGTATTAACATGTTTGTTTTCTATAAAAACAAATGAATATATATAAAAAAAAAAAAAAATTGTTCTTATAATAGTACACATTTGACCTTGTAGTAGCATAAATTTACTCATACAGTATCATCAACTGGAAGCGAAAATCCTGAAATTTGAAAATTGCCCAAATCCGACCCGACCCGTTCAAGATCCGCGAATTTTGTTACTTTGACCCTATTGACCCGCGAATTTTCAAAATCTTCCTTTTTTGGCATATATTGCACCGTGCAATATTGCACGGGAGACCTACTCTATTTTAAAACATTAACAAAAACTTATATAAAAATTTTCACGGTAGAAATTTCTAAAAATAGACATAAAATAATTACAAGCTCACACGCTCTGATACGAACGAGGCCCGGGAATTGAAGAATGCTTATAATCGCGCAC
>JAPKLY010000230.1:56563-157850 GCA_026898435.1 Prunella vulgaris
CCAGGATTACGGTTTCCATTATTGTGTTGATAATCACGGATCCATCACGCTCCTTTGACACTCGCATACACGCCGGCCAGTCTCTGCATGTAATTCACTCCCCCAACAGCTCCACCCCACCGCAACCCAACACACACATGTCCAGCCCTACTACCCCCCCTCCCCCCCAATACAAACATGTCCAGAGCCCAGGCCCAATAAAAATATTTTGTTTATTATTATTTTCTAATTTGTTATAAATTAAAATTTTAATTAAATAATATTTTATAATAAATTTAAAATTTTGCTCTCAATTTATGTAGTATAGTAACACACATTTATTTATATAGTAGTACACATTTGTCCATATAATAACACAAATTGGAGAGCAAATATATGTTACTATTAGAGCAAATGTGTGTTACTATCTTATAAATGTTGTTATTTTACATATATTCATTTGTTTTTATAGAATAAATCCCTTTTTCACAAAATGCAAGAGCAAAATATGTGTTACTTTAAGAATAAATATTAATTATTCACAAATATTTATTTATTTTTATAGAAATAATTTTTTTTAATATAATAACATATGTATTACATGAAACAATATACCTAAATTCTAAGAGATGATGAATAAATTAAGAAAACACATATATATTATCATAAAAATATATTTTGCTCATATAGTAACACACATTTGTCCATATAGTAACACAAATTAGGAGACAAATGTGTGTTACTATTAGAGCAAATATGTGTTACTATCTTATAAAATATTGTTATTTCACATATATTTATTTATTTTTATAGAATAAATAATTTTTCACGTAATGCAAGACCAAAATGTGTGTTACTATAAGAACAAATATTAATTATTCACAAATATTTATTTATTTTTATAGAAATAATTATATTTTTTATATAATACTCCCTCTGTCCCAGAGAAACTTGCAAGTTTTCTTTTTCGGGACGTCCCAGAGGAACTTGCACACCCAAAAAAGGAAACTCTTTTATAAACTTCACCCTCTATCTACATATTTACACAAAATGTCATTACTTTTCACTTTTTGGGCCCACATTACACTCAATCCAACTAACTTTTTCACTTTTTACATAAAATTTTACCAAATTAACCCTCAAAACACTATTTTTTTTAACTTTATTCTACTTTTTTCTTAATTTGTGTGTCCCTCCTCCCTTGCAAATTGCTCTGGGACGGAGGGAGTAACATATTTATTACATGAAACAATATACCTAGATTTAAAGGGATGACAAATAAATTAAGAAACACATATTTATTCTCATAAAAATATATTTTGCCCACATAGTAATACACATTTGCCCATATAGTAACACAAATAGATAGATAAATGTGTGTTACTATCTTATAAAATGTTGTTATTGTACACATATTCATTTTATTTTATAGAATAAATAATTTTCCACATAATGCAAGAGCAAAACGTGTGTTACTATAGGAATAAATATTGACTATTCACAAATATTTATTTATTTTTATAGAAGTAATTATTTTTTTCATATAATAGCATATGTATTACATGAATCAATATACCCAAATTTAAATGGATGATGAATAAATTAAAAAACACATATTTATTTTCATAAAAATATATTTTGTCCTTATAGTAACACACATTTGTCCATATGGTAACACAAATTAGGAGACAAATATATGTTACTATAAGAGCAAATGTGTGCTACTGTAAGATTAAATGTGTGTTACCATACGTATAAATATTTATTTGTAATATAATATTAAATATATATTTTAATCTACACAATAATTAAAAAATTAAAATTAAAATAAAGTTAAAAAAAAGTTTCCAGAAAATTAAAATTACTTTGATTGGGGGTGGGGGATAGTTTTTTTTTTTTTTTTTTTAAAGGAAAAAATTTTTTTTAAAGATAAATATTAAAAATACAACAGATCAATTTTCTAACTCTTTGACAACATCAACCAAGGATCAAGACTGCTCCAAATCAATTAGGAGGATATGGAGAGTGGGGGATAGTAATTGAAGTATTGAGTGAGTTTGGGGGTGGGGTGGGGGTGGGTAAATGAAAGCAGCGTGAGTTTGTTGGTTTGGAGGGTGAGGGATTCAGTACTCATGCAGCGTGAGTTTGGGGAGGATGGGTGCGTGTGGGTCACCTTATTTTTTTTTTTTTATATTTAATAATTTTTACGATAAAAATTTTTGTTTAAGTGTTGCTCTTTAACATTATATGTATCTTTAAACACGTATAAAATAACAAATTCCTATTTTAAAGTTCGATTCAAATTCAAATATTACTTGAATCGATTCTGCAAATAAAATGCACCTATTTATTTAGAGTCGCTCATCTATGAATTTTTTTTTAAAAAATTGAATTCAAATATGATCCTTCAAATATTATCACAAATAATATCTTTTACTAATAAGTCACGTCCTTCAATTATCACTAATAATATTCTTTTATAATACTTATAAGATAAACTCTTCAACATAACTGACTAATATTCTTTTGTAATATATAGGTTCATGCGTTTAGTTATCACAATTAATATATTTCTGTCCACCAAAACATATATATTATAATAATTATTTTCTTTTTATTATTCAATCATCGTTTAATTATATTACATGTTATTCACTTTGAGCTCATTTGGTTCATAAGATAAAAGTATATATCCGCAAAAAACATGCATGTTTTTGACGGATAGATACTTTTATCTTACGAACCAAATGAGCCATTTACTTTCACAAATAATCATTTCTTATAAATGATCATATAATATTCTAAAGTATCTTTAATATATCTATAATTTAATTTTTTTTAAATATGTCAAAGATAAATATGCATACTTTTATAGGGGACTAGAATAGTATATTTTTGCATTATTAACACATGTAAAAATCATATACAACCTCCGTTACGTAGGAATTTGCACTATATTAAATGACATATTTTAAAAAATATATGTTATATGTATAAAGTACTCCCTCCGTCCCGAAACTACTTTCATAGTAGTTTCGGGCACGTGAATTAAGAAAAAATAGGTAAAAAAAAAATGTTGAGACTACTCGTAAAGTTAAATAATAAAAAAAATGTACTTTATTGAGTTTCGTGAGTGTAAAAAGTTTTCTTTTTAGGTGTGAAAGAAGATTTGAGACATTCAAATAAGGAAAGTGTGAAAGTTGTTTTGGGACGGAGGGAGTAGTATATATATATATATATATATATAAACGTATGTATACGGTTGTGAGTACATACACAAATTAATACTCCCTCCGTCCCGCTATAAGTTGCTCGTTGCTTTTGGGCACACGAATTAAGGTAAAAGTGAAAAAATATAAGTGATATGATGAAAAAAGTAAAAAAATATAAGTGATGTGATGGAAAAAGTGAAAAAGTATAAGTGATGTGATGGAGAAAAGTGAAAAAGTAATAGAAATAGTGTAAAAGTATTGAAAAAAATAATAAAGAAGTGAATAGTAGTGTCCAAAAAAAATAAAAAAACAATGAACAACATATAGTAGGACGGACGAAAATGACAACATGAGCAACTTATAGTGGGACGGATGGAGTATTTTTTTTTATGATGCGTGAATTTGTATGAGACATCCAAATAAATAACTTCAATTATTAGGTGGTAGAACTGAAAGAGTGTTATTTATACATTCTCGTACTCCCTCCGTCCCCCAAATTTATTTCCATTTAATGTGCACGAGTTTTAAGAAAAATGAGATAAAGTGAGGATACTGTGAAATAATTATAGGATTTAAAAAAATAAAATGATTGCTAATAAATATTATAATAAAATAATATTTTTTAGATATAAAAATAAATTTGAAAGACGAACGAAAGTAAAAAAGTGAGAATAAATTTTGGGTGGGAGGAAATAATATTTTCCAATACAAATAAAATTTCTTATCAATCCTTACCCTTTAGTTTTGCATCTGACAATGTTTAATTAAGAGACATAGACAACATAGAAAACTACAAATGTAATTGATGAGTGGTGCTCTGTGAACACTTTAAGATTAAAATGTAGGGTATAGGTCATAGGTGGACTGTAGAGATGTAGTTGCAAGACACCATCATTTATAACACCTGAAAAACTGGAAAACTTCATCGCATTCATCCAAATAATATATTGTATTTTATTTTTATTTTCTATAGTTTATACTATCTCCATTTGAGAATTGTATTCATTTTTGGGATAATACACTTTTTAAGAAAAGTAGAGTGTTGTGTAAAATTATATTATTAAAATAATGAGATTAGTTGGATTATAAGGATAAAATTAAAGTAATAGTTTTTATTTATAGGGTGTGAAAATAATTGTGAAACGGATGAAAAATGAAAATGTGAAAACAATTATGGGACGGACGGAGTATCAAATGAAACATTAACTAAAGTATGAAGTTACGATGCTTCATTTGGGAGGTGAGTGTGACAATAATCTACTGGATAAATGTGAGCCTTCGATGAATAGAGATATACTTCCTCTGTAGATGATATTTAGACCACTTGTCATTAGTATGGTTATTAAAATAATATATATGATATATATTAAAAAATAAAAATATTATAGTTAAATTAAGTATAAAATAAATTATTTTAAAAATATTATGTACGAGGTTTCATGTTATGGTATAAATAAATGTATGTGAAATATAAATAAATGTAACTCTTTCTTTTAAAAAAAATATACTCCCTCCGTCCCAGAGGTGTTTTCACCCCTGGGATGGCACAACTTTTAAGAAAAGTAGAGTGTTGTGTAAAGTTATATTATTAAAATAATGAGATTAGTTGGATTGTGAGGGTAAAATTAAAGTAATAGTTTCCATTTATAGGGTGTGAAAACAATTGTGGGACGGACGAAAAAGGAAAGTATGAAAACAATTATGGGACGGAGGGAGTATTATTTTTTTATGGATGGATATAAAGCTACATGGATTATATATTATGGATAGAAGGTGTACTATTAAATACGGATAAGTAAAGATATAGTATTACTTAACAGTGTAATTACATAATTAAAATTGAGCATATATAGTTGTGATTTAATTTTCATCTCAGTTTGAGATATTATTATCAGCAATTCAGCACGCGTCATTGATAATAGTGATGTATCCGTAATAAATTTATAGCAAAATTATGTTCACAGTGTGCAACATCCCCTATTTATTTTATTGACTGTAAAATATATATTTAGTATTATTTTTGGAAACTAATTCTCCATCCTCCATGAAAACTATGCTAATTTGAATGAAAATGTTTTTTTAAGTAAAAGATAAATAACGTAAAAGTATTAAAAAATTACTATAAAATTAATTTATAAATAAAATTATTGTGCTTTCTAAATAGCTTTGTTACTAAATAGAAATACCAAAAATTGAAACAGAGAAAAAATAGATTTCTAAATAGCTTTGTTACTAAATCAAAATACCAAAGATTAGTTAGTAACAAAGCTAAATTAAAACCAAAGATTAGTTAGTAACAAAGCTAAATTAAAACGAAAATAATACCTTACCTCACTTAAAGAAATATAGCCAGTTTTCGAAAACAAAGAAGTATAAGAATAGTACTCCATAACATTTATTAATAATATGAAATTTATGTTATAAAAATTTTCTACATTTTATGTTTTGAGATATCTCTCTCTCTTTTTTCATATTTTAAAAAAGAAATAATTTAACTTATAAAAATTAATAAAATATATTTTTTATATTTTATTACTAAACTCATACTCACTCTATCCCCAAAAAATATTGCATACTTTCTATTTTGAACTATCCAACAAAAAATTTGCATATCTAAAAAATAAAAATTATTTATTAAACTCTACTCTCACATACACATATAATATTTATAAAAATATATTTTTTATATCTTTTTATTAAACTGTATGCTCAAAAGACACCGTAATGTCTTTTAGGATGGAAGGAGTATATTTTATTTTATTTTTAAAACGATGTGCAAGTAAATTCACGATGGTGGTATTATTTTTTAAAAAGTAAAAACAGCTATATATTTATTTTTCCATTTTGCAATAGTATTAATGAGAAGTGTATCAACATGTGATCCTATTAGATAGACAGGCAGGTGGTATGATGAAAGAAATGGACGAAAGATTAAGACATTGATTGATGGACATGGAAAAGATGCCACACTAAAAACATCAACCATTTCATCATCAAACCTGATTCCCTCATTTATTATTTCTTTACTATTTTTTGTCCCAAGATTCCCGTGACCCTCTCCAAATATCAATAATATCCAATTTATTTATACATAAGTCCATAAAACCATAGCTCGTAGATTCACTCATATATAAATAACGCGAAAAGTTTTTAACTTGCTGCAAGAAAGGAAAAAATGGCAAGTTCAGATTCATTTTTCAGGCAGCTAAGTAGCAAAGAGGCATGGAAGTCCACATCCAGGAGGTGGGGCGGTGGTGGATTTGTGTTGAAGAAGAGAGTAATGGTGGTGGTGGATCAATCTTCAGATTCAAAACATGCAATGATGTGGGCCCTTACTCATGTGACCAACAAGGGTGATATTCTTACACTCCTCCACATTGTCTCCCCTTCTTGCAAGAACTCAGATTACTACTCCTCTTCTTCTACTTACCTTGCTTCCTCCCTTGGCTCCCTCTGCAAGGCCTGCAAGCCTGAGGTCTCTCTCTCTCTCTCTCTCATTGTTCTTTTCTGCTACATTCTTGAATCTTGGTCTATTCTTGGGAAAAAATCACAACTTTTCTGCACTTTGTGGTCAAAAGGGGGAGGCTATGATTACAAATGCCATCTTTTGTGCTTTTCTTTATCAGAATCTGCAGGGGCTCTTTGCTCTTTTGGTTGGAATTTGTGTTCCTTCTTTAGTCCTAATGTTGCTTTGTTTTGTCTGAAATCAGGTGGAAGTTGAAGCACTGGTGATCCAAGGACCAAAAATGGCAACTGTGATGAGCCAGGTCAAGAAGCTGGAGGTCTCTGTTCTGGTTTTAGGACAAAAGAAGCCCTCTTCATTACTCAGCTGGTAAACATCGACCTTTCCTTTCTTCAATTTCTGTAATTTAAGTTGCATTTTTTCCAATCTTGGGACATTAGATACTTCATCAAACTCATCCCATAAGTAGTGCTCTGTTATTCGAGTTTCTAGATTTATCCATTGTCTATTTGCAGAAACACTTATAATCAAAGATCAAACTCATAAATTTTTGTTATGGTATTTGAGCAGCCTCTGTTTGAAGAGCAGCACAGAGGAGTTTGTGGAGCAATGCATCGACAATCTAGAGTGCTTAACCATAGGAGTGAAGAAACAGAGCAGTGAAGTTGGAGGGTACCTAATCAGCACCAGATGGCACAAAAATTTCTGGCTTTTGGCCTAAATAATCAATGTCTGAAATCCTAGGAGTACAATGTTGAAAATAATCTGTAGAGTATCTAACTATTAATTCTGCTTCAGTGTGTAATATGACCTTCAGAGATATCTAATATTAGATGCTACTATTTCAATATGTAGATGCTTTTCAGCTTGTGCAATAATGGTAGTTATCTATGGTTAATTTTGCTTCATTTTCAACTTGTTCCATGGTAAATCTTTAGACAAAAAAGGAAAAGGAAATAACTCAGTCCATTTCTACATTAACATTCTATTCCCACTTCCTCACTAGAAGGCAGTTCAAACTTTGTCTTCTAGTTTTTCTTTATCGCTAACTAATGGGAGCAGCTCCATTTTGGATCGGGGAGTTCGAGGGGTGCGGGGCGTACGGGGGGTTCCGGGGGCTTGGTGTGAGAGCAGGTGACGTACGTATCCGTAGAAGGTGCATCCGACTAGGGTTATGGAACATCCGACTGCGTTCATCATGGAGATTGGGTTGCGGAATATCAGCCACGAACACGTTACAGCAACAGCAACCTAAATGTGAGATGATGACAAAGAAAGAGACATCAGAATCCATAGTCTAAATGTATTTTACACATGTTCGACTAAAATATAATTAACGGATCTATATCTTATGCAGGCGTTAAATATTCAGAAGAGTGGAACAAATGAATCTAACTGACATTGCAGGGACAAATATGAAGTAACAGATACTAATTTATAGCTTATAGTGATTTCCAATGTTTCACTAAAACCTTTTATTCCTTTGTTTCTTACATTTAGTCATAACACAACACAGCCAACATGCCAGTTTCAATCATTCAGATCCCACAGCCATACCAAGTGCAGTATCCACCGTTGCTTTGAAATGCGACACACAACCATGTTTGTGTGTGTGTGAAGTCGATGGTGGATATTACACCAGGTGTGGTTGGACAGTAGATAGATCGAAACATGGAAAAATCTGCTATATCTTGTGGCCACCGACAAAAGATAATAAACTAGAGTATAATTATCCACATTTTTTGGCATATCAATGGACGCAATAAGAGAGCAAGAGTTAAAAAATCGAAATGCTTCCAAACAATCGGCTTGGTAAGCATAACATGGAAATTACTATTAAGGAGAAATGGATTTAGTGGCCAAGAGTGAGAAAGCTGAGCACCTTGAGATTGCCGGCAACATTGAATGTGACAGCAGTGGTGGAGTGGATGACGTAGAAGATAGAGAAGTTAAGGCAGAAGGCCAACACTCCAGAGGCAAATATGATGACAAGGGACGAGAAAAGTGATGGGGTTGTGTTAAGCCATTCAGTAACCCCTGATCCTTCAAGAAGTAATGCTGGTACAGCCAAGATCATAGTCGCAAACGGCGCCATGTAGTACACTGTATTAATACTGCAGTGGGCACGAAACACATAAATTGGTTTTTGAATAACTAGCTTTAATATCTAACTTGTGATTACCTGCGTGAATACATGATTCAACTAAACATGTGTTTGAAAAATATACAACTTGGAAGACCAGAACCACAAATTAAGGTGCACAAGATTCGTGAGTGAAATTTGTGATTTCTTTTACTGACTTCTATAATGATTTTAATGAGCGGTGAAAAAAATCAAAGCTCTTTATTATGCCATTGCATTACAGGCTTGTTATTGAATCCTAGCAAATAGTTTTTCCTCCTTAAGGTATGATCTTATTAAGGAAAAACAATAATTATAAAGAATTCTAATCATCTTGTATATACAGTACAGAATTTGATAAGAATGAATTTGCTCTCACCATTCTTGTTAAAGTTTTTGGCGTCACACGTTGCTTAAGATTTGAGAGGTGGGGAAAAGGCAATTACCTGTCAAATTTGTATCCGTGCAACAAAGATTCAGCAAGAATGGTTTTCGTAGATGTAGCAATACAGCCAAATAAAGCAGCACAAAAGCCAAACATATTAAAACTGAGCTCTGTGATAGAAGTGAGTAGAATCCCTCCAACAATAGGAATCAAAGAAGCCCAAATTCGCCAATCGAAGCTCTTCTTCCAGATTAGCCACTGCAAGATCACTGTTCCAAAAGCATAAGAGACAGATGAAAGAGAAATTGATTGCAAAATAAAAAGTTGGATTACAAAATGACATAATGCATTAAATCTATTTACCTCAAAATATGATAAATTGTAATGTTACTTAAAACTCACCTGTTGTTGCAGGGGTGAAAGACTTGATAGTTTGCATGAAGGAAACGGGAATGTATCTTAAGCTCACATTCCCCAAGACTATGTTGATACAAAATACAAACGACATGGGAAAAATCCTCCTCCATCGATCTTCAGGGTCAACCGCTATAAACGGCTTCAGTTTTAGCACTTTAATTACCACATACGCACCAATTGATGAGGAAATAAAGTGAACGCATGAAACAGTCAACGGAAACTTAAAGTCCAGTTTCTGTCAAGAATAAATGAAGAATTTGATGACGAATATCAATTTCATCGAACAAGACAATCAATATTCAATAACCCAATTGAATGATATTTTACTTAAGGTTATGATATCACATTCAACACATGTATAACTTGATAGCAATTAAAGATGAATTTAATAACAAATAGAACCATCAATTCTGTTTACATTGACTGTAACACGTGTCATCAGATCACATTCGTCGCCATTCTAACTGCTCCACTCGTAAGTGCTTGTTTGATTACTACCATAGAGGCTAAGATAAATTCATTATACCACCTAATATATTGTTTGCCTCGAGTATAAGTGATGCTGACAGCCTGGTATAAACGAAAGGCCTGGTCAGCCTAATTCCAACGAATGGGTATTGCCCATCGCACCTACTGAAGTGGTATACATAATCCACCATTTATCATCCCCCCTCCAGAAAAGACTATAATGCCCCCATTGAAGATGTAATTTAGACTTCATCGAATGATATATCAGTCTGTTCATGCTTTATACAGATGAATAATACATCCAACCAAATGAAAATTGATATGTAACACATGTTTCCATTACCTCAATATTACTTAGCAAAGAAGAGATACACTATCAATACTTGACACCCCATCCCATTGATAATATACAAGCACTTCACAAATTCCATTAAATAATTAGATCGAGTTCTAAGGCTACAGGGCACGAGCTTCAAATCGAGCATGTGGAACGAATATATTGAATTACATAAGCAAAAAAAAATAAAAAATAAAAAATTCCAAGAAATATAACTACAATTCATTGCTGCTGATGAGTATAAAGTCAGAAATCTTATAAACTTCTTCCTTGTTTTCAACAATTGAGATTATTTCAACGCAGAGGCAAAATGTACACAAGAAACCCAATGGCATAAAACAAACAATGTTCTTAAATCATCACCTAAACATCGCAAGTTCACATTCCACAATTTCTGAAACCACACAGAACGACAAGAACATCAATTCCAGCTAAAAATCAATAAATTTCGAAACGAAAAGAACAGTAAGATCCACCAATTCAAACACATTTTAACCGAGAAATGCGAAACGAATCCAGAAAAGTGCGTTTATATTACAACAGAAGAACACAATTCATAAAATAATTCAGCAACAAGATATCAAGAAACAAACCTGAAAGATCCATTTGTTCATGATTATAACTGTGACATTGAAACCCCACCATTGAAGAATTGCCAGTATGGATCGAATTACACTCCACTGACACAATCTAGTCTCCTCCATGATTTTTGTTACAACCCCAGATCAAATCCACACTTCACGCGGAAACAGGGGAGTAAAATCCAAGAAAAGAGATCCAACAGACAAGAAACGAAAAGCCCAGAAGAAACTCGATGGAAAAAACCTGTGAATTCCAACAATAATAATAATAATAATTTAATTTCAATTATTTCGTAACGGCGGTGGAAGGGATAGGCTGTGTTTAGCCTGTTCGAGTGATGCCATAAGGTGTTGAGGTGTTATGTTTCAAGAAACTGTGCAATTTTGGATGAACTCTAAAGCGTATGTGGATTTCTCAATACCTTCACGCCTCAATGACCTACCTATAGGCATTGCTATACATCCAACACCCAGATGGCTCACACACGCAATACACACAGCCTAAGTGCAGATGTGTGTGTGAATGTGATGTTAAAAGAAAATTAATAATGCAAAAGAAATGGTAATGAGGATTAGGGAATAAAAATAAATGAAGATTTATTCTTATTAATAATATTTAATATTAATTATTATATATAAATAAAATTATAAAAATAAAATAAATTAAATAAAAAGACAATGAATATCCCTAATGATACTCATTACAATTTAAATTACTACCAAATGCTCTCTAGTTCTACTAAAATTTTTATTTTCTTTTTATTATTTTTTAAATAAATAAATATATTTATTAGTATATAATAAACCATATATTAACCTTTTTATATATATTTATGAGGAATTATAAAAAAACAAAAAAAAATATTTATTTATTAGTATATTGAGTATTTCTTTTATGAAATCAAAAATTTATTGTAAAATGGTTAAAAATGAAAAGTGAGAAATTTATTAGTGAGATCCCTATTCTTTAGGTAAATACTTTGGGAGAATATATATTTAATAATTATTTTAATGTACAAGTAACGTGTGTGTAAAAAATTTTCATATGGAAAGTGTTGTTACCTAACCCATCTAACAATAAAATCTTCATTAAATATTACATTAATTTTTTAACAACAAAAATCATGTTCTTATATTTGGCAAACAAAAAGTAACTTCCTATTGGCAATTAAAAAGTAAATGTTCTTTTAATGAAAATTTTGATGACATTGTTCTTAAAAAAGAAAACTATTAACATTGTTATAGTTTAATTATTTTTGGGAAGTTTAGATAAATTTTTAAAAGAAGTATTATGCAGTTAGCCTGATCCAAATTAGCATGCAATGCTTAGAGTACATTGTGTGTGGAAATTAATTGTCTTTGTTGTTTTATTTTAAGTTTTGTTAAGGGTAACTTACATATAAGTTCAAAAAAGTCATTATATTTATAAATAGTTGTTGTATAGAAAAAAAATATGTTTTTGTACAGAAAAAAAATGTGTTTCCATGCAAATATTTTGAATCTATTTATAAATATAGTGACATTCTTAAACTTATATATAAATCATCCTTTTCTTAAATCTTATTTATTGCTATATATATTTATATATTAATCTTAACAGCGCTGAAATAAGGATCAAAGTAGCTGATACAAATTAAATTATTGGATCTTTTGTGTATAATTGTGTAATTGACAAGATCATTTATAATGTTTACCTTAGCAATATGTGAATTTTTATTAATCGATGAGTCAATGTAAATTCTAACCTAAATTAGGATTTTAAGTTTTTAAAGTGTCATGATTTGAATATTAAGTCCATATATATATATATATATATATTTATGGGAGTATGATAAAGTTAGATTTATTAATTAGACAGTATCTATATATATAACTAGTACGTAAACCCGCGTATTACGCGGGATTAATAAAAAAGATATTTTTAATATAGATTATATTATGTGAATCAATAAATTTTAATTTCTTGTATATTTATATATTGATTTATTCGATAATACATATATATTTATATAATTCATTAATTTAAAATGATCTTACACAATATTTAAAATATGAATGTGCTAACATCCACCTAATTATGTATGATTTGAATTATAAAATTTTCTTATTATATAAGTATGTTAAAAGAAAATCACGAACATATCAAAATATATGAATAAAAAAATCAAGAACATAATAATTTATAAAATAAATTTTTATTATTATATAAGTATGTTAAAAGAGAACCAATAATATATCAAAATATATTATTAAAATAATCAAGATCTTAATATTTTATAAGATTTATTTAATTTATATATACATGTATTAATGAGTTAATATATATATATATGTATATATATATATATGTGTGTGTGTGTGTGTGATTTCTTGAATCTAACATATACGTATATCAATGATTTACACATGCTAACCAGGTGAGTTAGCTCACCTGGCCACCGGGCTTCTCACTTGAGTGAGTGGCCCGCGTTCGATTCCCTTTGGGAACGAATAGGAGGGAGATATATGGTTGGCTTGGAGATATATGAGTGTATGGAGACTTGGTGAACTAACTTCTAACGACTAACCACTAACATTTACCTATAAAAAATAATGATTTACACATGCACAACGCATATACAATATTGTGGTAAATAAATTAAGTACTTAAAAAATATGCACACATGCACAACACATATACAATATTATGTTCTATAACATCTTTGGTTCTAGAATTTTAAATAACTTACGGTGTAAAATAACTTACGTTATGTATGACGCAGACACAATTATTTTAATATGAACATGCAATTAAAATAGAATATAAAAAAAAATTAGAATATTAAGAACATGAAAAAAAAATATTAAAAAGACAAATAAACAATTCAAATATCAAAATTTTGAATCAAATAGATCTGCAATTGTAGCAATCAAACATTACCTTAAAAAAATCATGAAATTGTGTAACAATTAAAAAAGAAAATAATTCAAACATCAAGATTTTAAATCAAATAGATCTGCAATTATAACAATTAAACATTACCTCCAAAAGAAAACCACAAAAAATTGTGTAGCAATAGAAAAAAATTTATTTCAACAAATTATTATATGTAAAATATGAACCTGCAAAAAAAATTTGAACATAAAAAGATAAATAAATAATTCAAATGTCAGAATACGATAATAAGAACATCAAAATAGAAATAAGAAGAAGTAATGAGACACAAGAAAAAATAAGGTTAAAAGATGGGAATAATAATGTTTATGGAGTTGGAATTTATAGAAGTATAGAAATTAAGATGAACGGTTGAGATTAAAAAAATATAGAATTTGATATTATGAATATATTTATAAGATAATATATATATCTTATAAAATATAAAAATGTACGATCAAAATTAAAACACTTAAATTATAAGGTCGAGATTAATTCTTAATGCCAGAATTATTGAGAATAGAAGATTTTCGAAATCGAGCATTTTGGTTGATTTCATAATTTTGTCTTTATATAATATTAAGATAAGATAGTATGTATACCTACGAATTTTACGATATAAAATAAATTATGTATAAAAGAAGATATTTTATGTTATTAAATTAATTTTCTTTTTACAAATATAATACTCAATTATGAGATAATCATTTTTTATTTCTTTTATTTCTTTATTTTGTATTGATTTGATTAAATATTATACAAATTAAATTCAAAATTAACTATATAAGTAAAACCGGAAAAATATTTTATCTCCTAATTCCTAAAATAGTAATTATTTAGAATTGAAATATACTTTGTAACAAAAAAAACTTTTGATTTATCAATGTTTATCAAAATTAAAAAAATATAAGATTTATATCATATTTGAAGAAAATCGAGAAATATTTAAGACTTATTTTGTTAAGTTCAAAGATAATAAAAAATATTTGAATTATAAATTTTATTATTATATGAGTATGTTAAAAAAAAATATAATATGTAATAAGATTATTTTATTATGAAAAAAATATTATAAGATTTAGCCAATCTTAGAATTAATGATAATAACAAAATAGGATATATAAGTAAAATCATGATATAATATTTCATAAGATTTATTTTGTTATAATTAAAGAAAATTAAATGAATGGTATAAGATTTAGCCACTCATTATAATAACAAAAGATGATTAGATCTAAAAATGTTATTCCGTGTTATTATAATTTAAAGATACAATAAAATAAAA
The DNA here is from genome assembly GCA_026898435.1 of Prunella vulgaris. Lineage (NCBI taxonomy): Eukaryota > Viridiplantae > Streptophyta > Magnoliopsida > Lamiales > Lamiaceae > Prunella > Prunella vulgaris. The sequence goes on from JAPKLY010000230.1 coordinate 71,727, forward strand.
TATTGTTAGATTTTTTTAGGATGATTTACATATAGGTTCAAGAAAGTCACTATATTTACAAAGAGGTTCAAAATATATGCACATAAGCACAATGTTTTCTGCACAGAAGCACATTTTCTTTTTCTGCACAGCACCTATTTGTAAATATAGTGACTTTTTTGAACCTATATGTAATTCACCCATTTTTTTAATAATATAATTTTATTAGTAAGTGTAAAATATGATGATTAGATCCACATATAATAGTCATTTATGAATGGCTTAAACATATTAGAAATAATGTGATACATAAATAATAATTAAGAAAATATGTTTAGATGTGCTAATAATGTACGAAAATAATATTGAAACTGAAATTAAATAAAAAATAATTAAACTGAGATTAAGAAAAGAATAATATTCAATACATTAGAGAATTGATATAAAAGTAAAAAATAAAATAAATTTATAAAAATTTAGAAATTAAGATATACGAATGAAATAAAAAAATAAAATATAAGGTCAATATTATAAAAAAATTATAAAATTTAGTTTGTCATATTTGAAGAAGATAAAGAAATATTTAACATTTATTTTGTTATATTTAAAGATAATCAAAAAGATTTATTTTATTACACTTGTAGGATGACTTATTATTATATAATTTTACAAAGTATTATGTGTGTAATACACACGAAAAATATGTGATTTGTTATGTTGAAAGAAAATTAAGAACATAATATTTTATTAGATCATTTTATTATGATTTTAATAAATTAAAAAAGGGGAACTTACAACTTGGTGCATTTTATAAGGGTAACTTTAGACTAAGTTCACCAAAAAGTCAATTTTACAAATAGGTTCACATTTCAATTTTTTGCACACACGTAGAAGTTATTTTGCACAATAGGAAGACAATGTTTGCACAACAAACCAGAAAACATTTGCACAACAGACAAAATCGTTGCACAACATGCAAAAAATTATTTGCACAACAAACCACATTAATTTGAACAATATCAAAAATATATTTAGCACAAACCTATTGATTTTGAACTCAATTTAATTTGCACAAAAATGAATATAAACTTTGCAAACACTCTGCACAATATGTCAATTACATAATATTGAACTCATTAGACAATATTCATAAAAATAATAAAAGTTACATCTCAATATTCACCCATTACTACTTCTAATTCCAAATTACAAAAAAAAAAAAAAAAATTACAACCCATAATATCTCAAAATTCACTCACCCACACACCACATTATTGTTTCTTCTTCTTCTTTCTCGAAAATTCACTCACCCACCCACCACATTACTGTTTCTTCTTCTTCTTTCTCAAAAAAACCATGTCTTCAGACCGAAAATGACCGTCATTCGACCCTTCCAAGAGTCCTCTGTTTTTCGTCCACCAATAGCAACCGCTTCACCACCGCCACCTCATCCTCCGATCTGCAAACAGAAAGAGTGAAAAGAGAGATATATTCAAAAATCACATCCATAGCCTTGGCCGCCATTCGCCGTGAGGGGCAGTGACCGCCTCCATTTTTGTCGTCGAGAGAGAGAGAGAGAGATAGTATGACCCTACCTCTCAATCGAAGCTCTCACCGCTGCCGGATCGCACCTCTCCTCCACCTCCGCCCCCCTTCACCGTCATCACCGTCAGCCCTTCTTGAACGGAGAGCCTCGCACCATCTCCACCCCCTATCGCCTTCAACTCCCGTGCCGCCGCAGTCATCGAACGCACCCCAGCCGTCATTTTTCCTTCCCCCTTCACTTTCTCTCTTTCGATACACTCTCCCCTCAGTGCAACGCTGATTCGCCCCTTCACCTGCAAAACCCTAATTTATATTTTGAATCTCCAAATTAGGAGAAAGAGAGAGAAATCTGAGAAAAGGGAGAGAGAACGTGAGTTTGTGTGAGAGAGATAGATATATATATAAAAACAATGTGAACCAAAATGTAAACCATTTGAATTTGTGAACCAATTTTAAAGTTAGTCAAGAATTTTACACTTGAATGTAATAAACCCATTAAAGAATATATTATTAAAAAAATTAAAACATAATATTTTATAAATTTTATTTTGTTATGATTTAAAAAATAAAAAATAAAGATATCATAAGATCTAACCACTCTTTCAATGATAATAAAAAAAACCAATTAGATAAATATAATCATGACATAATATTTTATAAATTTATTTTATTTTTTATTAAAGAAAATAAAAAATAGAATAAGATTTAGTCACTTATGATAATAACAAAAACTGATTACATTTACAAATAATTTATGAAAATCTGCCACAGTGTATTATTATAATTAATTTGCTTATACCATGATCTTTAGTATAATTTAAAAACTAATTTTTTTATATATATAATAATATTATACACGTGATCTATAACAAATAAACTAAATGATTAAAAAATATGTACACATGAAAGCGCATACACAATATTGTGACAAACAAATTAATTATTTAAAAAAATATGTACACATGCACAATGCATACACAATATTATGATCTATAACATCTTTTTTTCCTTTTTCTAGAATCAATAATAACTTATAGTGCAAAATTCTGACGGTGTATATATAATGCATACACAATAATCTTAATACGAACCTGAAAAAAATCAAACATAAAAAGATAAATAAAAAATTCGAACATCGGAGTATTAAGAACATGCAAAAAAAAGAATATTAAAAGACGAATAAACAATTCAAACAACAAAATCTTAAATCAAATAGAGCAATTGTAGTAATTAAATATTACGTGCATAAGAAAACCATGAAAATTGTGTAGCAAGAAAAGAAAAATGTATCTCATAAAATTATTAGATGTAAAATTTGAACCTACAAAAAAAGATCGAACATAAAAAGATAAATAAACAATTCGAATATTAGAATATGATAAATAAGAACATAAGAATATAAATAAGAAGAAGCAAGAGACGCACGTAGGAATAAGGTTAAAAGATAGCAAGAGACGCACGAATGAATAAGGTTAAAAGATGAGAATAATAATATTTATAGAGTTGAAATTTATAGAAGTATAGAAATTAAGATGAACGAATGATTCTTATTTTCAGAATTTAGTTTTTAGTGGTGTCTATGGTTACCGATTAAGACTGAAAGTGAGCAGCTTTCATTGACGGCAACAACTTCAAATGTAGTGGTGTTGCTTGAATCCTTCAATCAAAGGCTCTGATTTTTAGTGGCAATGATGGTTTTGGATAGGAGGTGGGTGAATTCAGGCGATGGTTGAGTGTGGTGGTCAGATTTTGCTCCAGCGACAATGACTTCAATTTCCAACAACAATGGCTTCAATTTTTTCTGTGTTCAAAGAAATGAATTATGATCGACTATGAAGTAAACAATCGAAATAAATAACTCGGGTTCGGATGGTTATCCCAAGTTACCCCTTACTGGGGCCTTAGAGCAACTATTTCAATAATTTTGTATTAAGATCGAAAAGAAATTTGCAACAATTAGCTACGAATATGGTGGTATTTGTCTAGGGATGCCAACAAGGTGGGATGGGGATAGGGGACCAGTCCCCAAAATTTATCCCCATTCCCGCTGCCTTGAGAAATTTGTTCCCACGAAATTTCCCGCTTCCCATGAATTTTATTATTAAAATTTTTTTATTAAATTTTAATAATCATCATTAACAAATATAAATATAAAAATATATGATGCATTAATTTTTTTTAAATAGTTAAAATTCATAATATAAATTTAAATAATTTTTAAAATACAAATTTAAAGTATGTTTAAAATATAAAATATAAATTTAAAGTAGGTATAAAATTTAAAAAAATATATTTGTTACTTTATTAATTTATTTACTTATATTTTATGTATATATACAGATTAGGTCTCTTGTGAATTCGAGTTCACATGAACTCATATCACTGTTTTGTGTAATCATTATTGTTGAATGATTTTACTAATTGTAATGTTATGTGGCTAATTGATCTATGAAAATCACTCAAACAATAATTAAAAGATGATAATTGGAATTATTAAGTGAAATGTAGAGAGAATTATAGAGAGATGAATTTTGTAAGTGGGCTCTTTTTCTTGAATTTCAGATCCCCTTCAAATGATATATTTTTACATATTTATACCCTTTTTAAGGGTGAGGTGGCATCTATTTAGGCCACATGGCTTCTGGTGGTGACAAGTGTCCTCCACTTGTCACCCCCTGGAAGTTTCACCCCCCCTAACTCTAGCCTAAATGACTCGAACTCTTCATACGGGTTCCTTAGACATCTTGTGTCTTCTTTCCTTCGAAGGAGGGACGAGCAAAGGGGCGAGCAGTGTGGCGAGCAAGGGGGCGAGCAACATAGGCTTATCCTCTTGGCTTGCTGCCTTGTCATATCCAGGCTGAAGGCGAGCATGGAGGCGAGCAGTCGGGCGAGCACGAAGGCGAGCAACTGGGGAGTGGCCATGTAGGCTTGTTATTTTGACACCTCTGGGCTCGGGTGAGCATGTGGGCGAGCACCCTGGCAAGCATGTGGGCGAGCAGCTTACCCATTCCTGCTTGTTTAAACTTGGGTTATTATCTAATCTTCAAGCTTAGATCCTTTTATCAACATTTGCCCCTCAGTATATGCTTTGATTTGACATCAAAGTATATACTGGAGTTGATCTTTATTACGCAGACGAGCAACTGGGCGAGCAATTGGGCGAGCAACTTAGCGAGAAACATGGTGCTCGCCTTGGTGCTTGCCCTCCTGCTCGCTCTCACTCTCTTCGGCAATTAAGGTGACGCTCCGGAAAACTAGGCGCCTCATTGTTTCGTGTGCCAATCAGTCGCATGAAAAGGTGTGCCTTTTCAGAAACTTTTCAAATACTTTGTAACCAAGTCCCTGAAATTATTTTCCCTCTTTCACTTTAACCCGAACGTATAAATAGGGGTTTCTTGGCCATTATTCATCTTCCTCTTCATTCAATATTCTTCTCTGGAATTTCCGGCGAACAAATCCTTGAATTTTTTCCTGGCGATTTTGGTAATCTTCTTCACTCCGGTGGACGGTTTTGTGACTTAACATCCCAGGTAGTTCCTCGATCCCTTCCGTCTTCTCTTTATATTACCTACATTTTCTTTTAATTTTTGCATGTCCATTTTGTGTATTTGTTCGTCGGATTCTTTGCCTGAATTTGTGATCGGAACCTCGTTGATGACGCCCGCAATCCATAGTCAACACATCCTAGGATCAACTTTATCTTTTCTCCTTTCTTCTCGACTCCATGTCGTCATCTTTGAGTCGGACGATCTCTTACCGGAATCTGGGCAAAAGGCCAATGGAAGATATGGAGGAAGGTGGCCCGATCGCCGGACTTTCCTCGGTCCATCTTGAGGGTTCTGATCCCGAGGGTGCGGAGGCGGAACTTCCCCTAGGAGAAGGAGGCGAGCAATCCGGCGAGCAGCCAGACGAGCAAGTGGTCGAGCAGCCCTCTGCCCGCCTTGATTGTGATGACCCGGAGGACGTTGAGATGCTCTCCAGCAGTGATGACAGTGACGACTCCGTCACCGAGTGGTTCGAATCTGTTGGCTTCCCACATCCTCATATTTCTGAGAGATCCGTTCCCGAAGGTGTTGCACAAGAATTTAACTGGAGAGCGTATTACGACCGATAGGCCGTCGATTTTCCAACTCCTTCTCGACAGTACCGGGAACTTGAGAAAGGTGACCGCACCCCTTATAAGGCGAATACTGTAGTAAGTATTATTGACGAGGATGACCTCGACAGTATCCGTAGGGAATACCACATCCCTTGTGATGTGACGATGTACGCTCCTCGGGAGAAAGAAAGAGCTGACTGCCCTCCGGAGGGTCTGACAGCCATAAATATTCATACTCTAGCCACCGGAGTAACATTGCCCCTCCATCCTCTCATCGGTCATTTTTTGGAGACGACAGGTTTGGCGATTACCCAATTGACCCCCAACGCTTGGACATACCTGATATCCCTCTGTACTGTCTTTGCCTTGGAGAAGTACAAGGATCGCCTGACCCCTCAGGAGGTGAATTATACCCTCTGCCTAAGCAAATGCTCCGAGGAAGGCCAGGGTTACTATTACCTGAAGGCAAGAAGTGACATGAAGATTCTTGAAGGTTTACCCAACAAAGTGAGGGACTGGAAGGAGCAATTCTTTTTCATTGGCGGAGACTGGCGTGCTCCGGACAACAACGAGGGTCTTGGGGGACGTATTATGTCCCCTACTGAGTTTGGCGAGTTACAACGTAGGACTTGTTTGCACATTGAATATTACATTCGTTACAGTATCTAATGTCCCTTGCTTCTCGTGTTACTGGTTTGATCCCTCAGCGTTGGAGGAAGGTAAATCTTTCTGAGGAGTTTAAATTTACCTGTATCCTCGTTTGTCGCCGGAACAAAAAGGACAGGACCTTTGATTACTTGAATAAGCCCAGCTGCCTTATTGCCTCGGGGTTGATCACGACTCCTCATCACCTACGGGCTCAAGTCGTTCGTCCTGCAGGTATATTTGGTTTGTGCATTTCTTAGACTTCTTGGGTTTGCATGTTTGAAAATTTTCTAACTCTTTTTATGCTTGCTGCTGCAGAAGTTACTATCGCCATCCCTCTATCTTTCAAGACCTTTAACCAAAAGTTTGGAATGGCGAGGACCAAGAGGGATCCCCCCTCCGTGGTGTTAGTTGCTCAACAGGCAGCCAAGGCGAAGAAGGGTGCTGGCACTGATCCGAGCACACGATCTACTGTTCCTCCTCGAGCTCCTCGTACCGAGGTCCGACCAGCTCCGAGTGACTCCCCAAGTGGTGGCGGCCGTCGGTTACAACGAGGTGATGGCTCGCGCATTGAGCGTGAAAGTGAGGCCGCCAAGAGGGCAAGGGTTACAAGGCCTTCGAGCTCGGGAGGGCCGGGTCGGGTCGAGGTTCCAGAATCCACTCTCCCTCTTTCTGCTGGCACCCCAACTGCTTCCGCATCCATCCGCTCGATTTGGCAGCTAAATGATATCACATACCTGGGATGGGACCAGGAACGGGCAGCTGGGTATGAGTCTCATACCTTTAACATCTGTACACTTCATGCTAAAATCTCTAAGTATTTTCTTGTATGGCCCTTTAAGCAGGTATGATCCTTCTCGTTATCAGCATCGTAGTCCACTGGTCCACTAGTTTGCACTTGCCCGTCCTCCAAAGTCTCTTAACGAGCTCAAGAGCTCAGTTCGAGGGGCCATCGAGTCTGCTGTCCGCCACTGGACCCAACCCCAAGACGCCATCATCCAGCACCAGTCATTGACTGACAACATTCGCACAGCCATGCATCACTCGAGTGGTGCTCTTATCACCGCTCAACGTGCCATCGAGCAGGCTGTGACGTTGGAGAAGTCATATGCGGTGTTGAACGACAGCCTGAGGAAGGAGAGGGATGAGATGAAGAAAAGAGTTGCCATATCTGAAGCTAAGACTAAGGCTTCACTGGACGCCGAGCGATTGGCGATTGCAAGTGCCGAGAGTGCTCGAGCTGAAGCTGAAGGTCTCCGGGCCGAGCTAGCAGGTGTCCGGGCACAGTTAGAGGAAGCAGGGTTGTCCGGGGAAAGATTGCCGAGCTAGAAAGAGAACTCCAAGCCACCCGGACCGAACTCTTTGATCTTAAGGCTGCCCATACTGATTGCTATACCGCTGAAGCCGTTGCGGATATTCGAGCGGAGTCCTCTGATTTCGGCTTTGTTTACACCTTCGTCGAGAACCTTCGGGCCTATCACCATGCTGTTGGTGAGAATGAGGACCCATGGACAGCCTTGAAGAAGAAGTTCACCGACTTCCTTACCGAACGTCCTCTTAAGGAAGGTTTGGTGGTGGATATCGGGGACCTCGAGGAAATGGGAGTCGACTTAAGTGTTGTGCCTTCGACACTTAAGATCATTGGTGGAAACTATCCGCCTCTTCAGATTAATGCTGAGGACGATGCGATGGTGGACACTGAAGGTCTATCCCCATTCGAGGTCCTCCCTGGTCTCTCCCCTTCAGGTGCTGGCGGACAGGCGGGCGAGCAGGTGGCCGAGCAAGCTGGACAGGTTGGCGGGCAGGTTGTCGACCAGGCTGGCGAGCATGCTGGCGACCAGTAGAAAGTTGGGGTTTTTCTTCTTTTTGTTCTTGCTCTTCGTTCGCAACCTTTTGCCTCAACGTCCCTGAGGACATTTTTACTTGTAATTTTGCAATGTATTGAAACTTTTGCTTCCTCGCCCTCGAAGGCACCCCATATGTACCTGAACATCTTTTTGATATTAATGAATTTGCAGTTTCCTTCCTTATGTGTTTAGTTGCACTTGGGCTTTGTCGATATTTCTGTCTAAGTTATTTATTGCTCATTCCTCATGTATGGTGTTTTAATTGATTCGTCTTACTTTTCCTTTTGCGGAATCGCGAATTTACACCTCATTTTTCACCTCTTCGGATGTAGGCTTATTGATCGGTAAGGACTCCCTTTTAATGGCATAACCTTAGGGTTAGTCTCAATACCTTGCCTTTATTATGGACTTGTAAGTCTTGTGAGCTTATAACTTAAGACATTTTTTGATACATCAATTTGAAAGGAAACTTCTTTATTCAACATAATGATAACTTTTACAAACTTGTCCTTATCTAGCGCGAACCTGTTTGCCCCTATACATGTTGGGCGAGCAGGATTTTCTTAGAAAATTTACATAAGTTTTTATTGGTAAAATTTTTTGAGATGTGCCGCATTCCATGTGTATGCCGAAGGGTTGCCTTGCATATCCTCCAGGTCATACGTCCCATTAGGCCAACTTTTTGTTACTTTAAACGGACCTTCCCATTTCTGACCAAACACTCCAGTCGGGCCTGCTAATATCCTTCGCATCACCAGGTCGCCAATTTGGAATTTTCTATCTTTTACCTGTGAGTTGTAGTATATCTCGGCTCGTCGCTTATAAACTGCATTCCTCAATTCTGCCGAGGTTCTTGTTTCTTCAATCAAGTCTTTCTCTACCGCCATATCACCTTCATTTGCTTCCTCATTGTGTTCGATTATCCTCCATGTCCGATGTTGGACCTCCACTGGGATGACTGCTTCAACTCCGAAAGCCATTGTGAACGGTGTCTCCCCGGTACTTGTTCTGTAGGACGTTCTGTAAGTCCATAAGACTTCCGGAAGCTCGTCGGCCCAACTGCCCTTTTTTTCTTCTAACCAGATCTTTAGGATGTGTTTCAAAATTTTGTTCACTGCTTCAACTTGTCCGTTTGATTGAGGATGATATGGTGTGGAGTAATGTTTCTTGATGTTCCAAGATGTGCAAAAGTCTCTTAACCTACTTCCATCGAATTGCCTCCCATTATCCGTGACTATCGACTGTGGTAACCTAAATCTGCATACCAGGTTCTTCCAAATAAAGCCTATCATCTTCTCTTGGGTTATCGTCGTTAGTGCTTCAGCTTCGGCCCACTTAGTGTAATAGTCCACGGCCACCACTACAAATTTTACTCCACCCTTCCCGGGAGGGAATGGGCCGATCAAGTCGATACCCCATTTAGCGAATGGCCACAGACTATATACTGATTTCAACTCTTGTGCTGGGGTGTGGATGCTCGGAGTGAACTGTTGGCACTTCAAGCATCTCTTAGCATATCTGATAGCATCCTTTCGTAGTGTTGGCCAATAATACCCTTGTCTGATAGTTTTGTAAGCCAAGGCTTGCCCCCCAGCATGTCCTCCACATATCCCTTCATGGATTTCCTTTAACACCTTTTGACCTTCTTCCGAGGAAAGACATTTGAGTAATGGGAGTGAGATTCCTCTTTTATATAGCTGCCCTTCGACCATCGTGTATCTCGCAGCTTGCTTCACAATCCGCTGTGCTTCTCATGGATCTCCCGGCTGTTCTCCGTTGGATAGGTATTTACTGATAGGTGTTCGCCAATCATCGGTAGACTGTTGCTGGCTATTAATTATCTGTTGCCCCCTCTTCAACACTTGATTAACATAATCAAATGTTGAAGGATTAATTAACTTTGTGACCACCACTTCTGAGATGCTTGGTTCTCCGGTGCTTGTAGCTAACCGGGCTAAAGCATCTGCTTAGGTATTTTCTAGTCGGGGAATCTGTTCAATGTACACTTGCTCAAACTTTGATATTAGGTGTGCAACGATCCTTTGGTAAATGATCATTTGTCGGTCCTTTGCCTCATACTCTCCTCGGACTTGAGATATGATTAGCTGTGAATCTCCGAAAATCTGAAGTCTGGTTGCCCCCACAGCTAATGATAGTCTCAAACCCGCGATAAGTGCCTCGTATTCGGCTTCGTTGTTTATTGCTAGAAAATCGAACCTTATTGCGGAGGTGAACACTTGTTTGTCGGGACTTATCAGGACGACACTGGTTCCGGCTGCGGAACTTGTTGCTGAGCCGTCCACGTAGAGGTACCATGGGTAAATACATCCCCTCGTCGGATCTTGAGGGTAGGTTAGCTCTACTATGAAGTCTGCCAGAGCCTGCCCTTTGATCGCTGTTCGGGGTGCGTATGTTATACCATACTGGCTAACATCTAGTGACCACTTTAATAATCGTCCGGCAGTATCGGGTCTATATTATTCATATATACTATTATTGTTATAAAAACATACTTGATTTTTTAACAGTGGTATTGTATATGCATAACAGTGATAGTGAATATACATAACAGTGATAGTATATACACATGACAATGATAATTGATAACCCGAGTTCACCGTGATCTCGGGTTTATACAAATTTTTGTCATATATACATATAAAAATCGATGGGGCACCGTGTGGAACATGTCGGAGATACTCGCGAACAATCCCGGTCCACGCTCCGCCCTCGCCTACGAGATAAAAAAGTTTTCATCACTATTTCCATTTTCTTTAGAGATTCACCACCCCATATAGGGCGGACTCCCACGAGCCGATTCTTTGCTCCACTGTCAAGCCTATATTGTCTTGATTTTGTATAAAGTTAGTTGAAGTACATTCGAATGAGAAAAAAAAAAGATAATGAAAATTCCGATCGGTCACGGATGCACATGGTAGCATAAAATGAATTTGTAAATTCAGTCAATAATAAATAGTCATGTTGATAGGCGAAGTACTAATGAAAGATTATTGGAGTAAATAACCAAGGCTGGGGAGTTCGCCAGTGCCACGTCATCAACCTTGAACAGTCAACGCCATGGATAGAGGAAGAGCTCGCCCAGATGTATGGTGACAAATCAACAATTGACCAGCATGAAGAGAGAGAGCTCTCTAACTCACAAGAAAGCTCGCCCACCACCAGGAGACAAAGCCTGGTCCTACTACCATCACCACATCCCAGAACAACACAAGACAAGGGAGCTCGCCCAGTCCGAAGTGGAGTTGATAGCTACGTAGGGAATCAGTAGTGATGTAGTAGGACAAATCAGTGTAATTAGGGCATAGTAGTGAGTAAGGACATGTGTTAAGGACACTTGTCAGCACATTAGGCTAAATAAGCCCATTAAGTGTCACCTCACAACATGCAAACCTATAAATAGGTCTCTTGTACACATTTTTTCTCTCTAAGCTTATAATACCAAGAATACTTTCTCTCTCTATTACATACTCTCAATAACAACATTAACAAGATTATTGTTTGGTGGAATTCTAGAAGTAAATACAACCACTAAAACACATAATTAGTAAATTCCATCAACAACTTCTTCTGTCCCTCTTTAAGTTTCCTGTTTCTTTTAGTTTTGTTTAAGAAAATGTATTTATTTATTATTATATGGTGGACCATGTGTTGACTTTTGTATAAAATATTGGAAAGTTATGAAAAAGTAATGATAAGTTATGAAAAAGAATATTTGTTTATTAATAAATGAAATAGTGTTGTTACTTTTTATGGAATAAGAAACTTATTGTGAGACATCCAAAAAAGGAAAGTGAGAAACTTATATGGGACGAATGGATGGAGTATGTGTTTTACTCATTCCATACAACTTTTTTCATACCAAGTGACCCTTAACTATTATATATTCATCCTCATTTTCATTATTATTAAATATTTTTTTTATATCATGTAATCTAATTAACTATTGTAATTGATTATTTGAAAAAAAATTCCTAAACTTTTGAATTTTTTTTTCCCCAAATTTAAAAAACTCATCCATAAAAGTCAAGAAGACAGACCTTTAAGCCTCATATTCCTGATTTTTTTTTTCTTCATTAACGACACAGTCTTCATCTCTACACATGTGATTACTTTCCGACGCTGGCCCTCCATTGTTCGTCCTCTGCATCTCTCTCTATCCTTGTTTTCACGGTGAAATTTCAAATTCAAGCCTCCTATAAATTATTATTGTATATTGTGCTGATTAAATAATTTTATCTTGCTCGCAGCCCCTTTGTAAATTGTAGAAATAATCTATCGATTTTCCAGGTTTTTTTTTCCCGATGCCTAAATGGCTGTTATCATGAATAGTAGGCTGAATTCGAAATTTCCTGATTAGGTTTAGCGAAGTGGTTTGGTTCTGATGGTTATTTCATGATAATTATGTTTCAATCCCATTTATACTAAGGGATTTGTCCTGTACAATTAATGAAACTGAATTCGATTCGGTCTCACTCTGATCTGGAATGAGAAAAAAGTAGGATTTGAAAAACTTCTGACCCGATTCTCATAGCTGTGCAGAGGGTATCTGTAGTGAGGGGTTGTTTTGGAGAAATGCTGGAAGTTTAGGAGCATCAAATTGGGTTTGTATTCATAATTTTGATTTCAAAATTTTGACGTGATTTTTTTCTTCGTTTATTGAATCTTTACCAGCAATGGCAGGCGGTCAAGTCCTGTAGTATATGTTCTTTCTCTTTATAGTGCATTCACAGAGGATTAGTGTAGTTAAGTTTGAAACAGTAAGCAAAATATGGGGTCATAAATGGCCGTGTTGGGAATAGTTGCTTAACCAACTCATGACATGTGACTTTGATTGGAGGTGTGTTCGTTCGTCATTGTAATAAAACACAAGCTTTCTGATCAGTCACTTGTTCTTCCGAATTCCGACGGAGTTCTGTGTAATGGATTCTGGTTGCATACTATTATCATTTACAGCATGGATTTTTATTTCAATTAAATTTAATTAGCCCTTTATTTCCCGTATGCTGATAAATCCCTTCATATGTTTGTGCCCTTAGAGCAAGATAACAAATATGAGTTGAATAAAGCTGTAGCTTCTGAAGATACAACTCTAGGTTTTCTTTACTGTGTACTAGATGAAACATAAATCATGGATGATGGATCAACTAAGCCCTCTTAGGATTACTCTGCATCATAATATATCAGATGATAATTCAAGAACTATTTTCAATGTGGAAATAAGTATTTACTTTTGTGCACCATCCTTTTATGGGCCTGTGGTGTTGGTTCGAATGGATTTAAATCATCAAACTTTCAAAATTTGTACTTAAAGCTGTATAAAGTTTTGATTTGTTGCCTGTTGTCATCTTGTCCTGCTCCGGCCTATTCTTTGTGCATAGTTTCTGGACGCTGGTGTCTAAAGGGGTACAGTTTAGACCTTTGTCTTTCTTTCTCAAGGAGTGTGTCATGTGTGTAGTCTTTTTAAGGGGCAGTTACAAAAAGGGACAATTTTTTAGGTTTATTACAAAGGGGGACAGTTTTTTTTAGGTTTATTACAAAGAGGGGCAAACGCGCAACTTTTAGAATATTTTGGGTGTACGTTTTTTATAATTTTTGCACACTTGCCCTTCTTTGCAATTTAAAGGGAAAGTATTGTTCCTCTTTGTTTTTTTCCCCATTTTTAATGCTATGTGTTTTGCTTAAGAAACCTTCGGAAACAATAGATCTTCTTACAAACGTGTTTTCTCCTTTCACAAATAATAGAAATCAAATGACATATATATCACCATGTGTTGCTATCTCTCGTGAATTACGTGTTGGTCCTAGCTAATTACTTAGTTATAAGTACATGCATTTCTATCGTAGCACTGGAGATTTAGTATGGTTATTCAGTTTCTGCTTTGGTTTTTATCAATTTTTCTGTACTGTATGTCTGTTTTGTGAAGAATCTGAGCTGTTCTATTGCAGCAAGTGGTTTCTCAGTGTCGTTTCGTTAGCCAAGAGTTAATTCAAGAATGGCAACCAGACGAAATGTCAAGTATAGCCGCCTTGCTGCTGATGAAGATGATTACGACAGTCGAAATGATCCAAGATTTGATTATACTCCAAAAACATATGACAGAATTCCTTGGAAGTCAATACTTCTCGCGAACTTCTTGCTCCTTCTTGGGTGTCTTCTTCTCTTTCTTGCCTTCTTCATATTCACCGGTCATATGGGAGGAGACCTTTCCCAAGCGTATGGCCTTTCAGGATTGGGATTGCTTACCTTCATTCCAGGTGCTTCATTAGCCTCTGTTTATATTAATTCATTAACTCTTTTTGTGTAGGATTAATCTGCTCCAACATGTTGAATCAAAAAATCTACGTTTTTAGTTTATCATTTAATCCCTCACATGAGTTTTGCAATATGCATCACGTGTATCAATATTGATATAGTGCGAGTGATCAACTTTTTTTTCTGCTCTGAATAATTTAAATCATTAAATTGCTCGAGCAATGGCTTCGTTAATACTTTTAACTCTGATTGAATGATTACAGGCTTCTATGAGACTCGAATTGCCTACTACTCATGGAGGGGTGCCCAAGGATATCGCTTTGCCTCTATTCCTGATTATTGAGGTATTCGTTGTTTTGACACCCATCTGTTTAGTTTAGTTTAGTTTAGTTTAGTTTAGTTGGTACTCTACCCTGCAGAGCACTACCTTTACTGTATTGTACTGTACAACACATTAAATATATGGTACAACAAATTAAAAAAGGTTCGTTTGATGTACTCGAATTCTGATATACCCTTGTACATATATTTGTAATTTTACTTGAGCGAGAGATTAAATTTTTTTTATTGGACAAATGTTGAATCGAATCCATGATTTCAAAACATTTGAGTTGTATTGCTTCATCTGAAATTGACCTTATATGATTCTTGAGTGTGCAAAAATGATCAGTTAATGTCGAAACCTGTTATTTACTTTATATTATAGGAGTATACACGTGAATCTGTATTGATATTCAAAGATAATGTTTGGTTCAAAATTTTAAATAAAAAATGATAATGAGAATCGTGGGATAGTGAACTAGGATGAAAATGATAATTATTCTAATTTTGGAACAAGTGAGAAAAGATGGATGATTGAGGAGAAATGGTTAATGATTATAAAGATGAGGTAATTAATATCTTGTTTTTGAAAGGATATTTTCTGCTCGAATTTGAAGGAAGCTGTACTGTTATTTGGGCTTTGGAGTGCACAAAGTTGCATGTTAATATTGCGACTTAATTTAAAAAACTGGGCCAAGTTTTATTAAGAATTTTCAGTTTAATTGTTAAGTTATCTAGATTAAATTACGAAAAGACTTTTCACAACGGGAAAAATTGTCAAAGTTGGAATCAATCAGACAGACAAGAGACGATGGAAGATAGACTGTTGTGGCTTTATGAATATAAGCTTAGAAAGATTTGACTAATATAAAAATTCATAAATTACTTAAGGTTTATAGGTTCAGTTCGTCTATGTACCCCAAATATTTATTTGGGTAAATTAGTTTCGTAGCATGAAATTTATAATATTATTACTTATATATATATATATATATTTGTTATTATCACATGTATTTACTTATATAATAATATTTTATAGTTAAATATTATGATACTATGTGCAGTAATACAATAATTGCATATAATGGTATTAATTTTATAGCATGAATAAATTTTACAAAGATCTATTAATATGTGTACTCCGATAATTAATAAAAAATTGTCGAGAAGTTGAATTTTCTAGTTCTTAATTTTTAAAATGAAAAGAACAAAAGAAAAAGGCACATCTTTAAATAAAAATAGGTGCACTCTTCCATATATATATATATATATATATATTATAACATTACTTATTTTTAAGTTATGTTTTGGTATAAATAATATTAAAATACGAGATGTGTTTTGTGTATGCTATATGTTATTAGTTTAAATAATTGTATTTATATATTACATCAAGGAAATGCCATATTAAACTTAAAAAATAAAACAATTAATTAAAATTTTAACATTGAACATAATATTCATATAGCAAATTAAACACATGGGAATGACTCGACTTGTTCAATGCACTCGCATCATGGAAATGGATGGGTATTTATGAATCAACTAAATAGTATACATCACCATAAATTGGTAGGACCATTCTTTCTTGTTGTAGACAAAAATTTAATTTGTAACACAAATATTTGTATGCACCAATTGTTTTGAAATATTCAAATACATTTTTAAATAATATTAATTATGTTATTAAAATATATTAGTTGATCAGTATTACATGACATACATGTTTTCTGATTGTTATTAGATAATATTAATATTATTTATAATATTCATTATAAACAAGTGTTACTCCAACTTGCTGTGTACGTACTAATTATTTATAAATTTGATCACTACGAATGAAAGAGGCATACACGAAAAAAGATTTCTCCCTCTAATGAAACATAGTACTCTAACTATATTTAGCCCATCTCTTAGTATACATAAATAGATTTATATCTGATACACGAGTGAATTAGTCTTGTATGCACCAGTTACACGGTGCAATTCAGGTTCATTTTTTAAAAGTTACATAAAATACTACTGAAAAGTTACACATGATATTATTGAAAAATATATATTTTATAGTGTAACTTTTCAGTAATAATTTGTACAACTTTTCAATAATAAATTGTATAACTTTTTAAAAATAAACTTGAATTGCACTGTGTAACTGGTGCACGAAGACTTACTCAACACGAGTTACTCATTGATGTAATTTATTGTTCCTCAATAATTATCTTGATAGGTTATAAGATTATGCGGCTCGGTGATTGGATAAAGTAAAACCTTACTAATTACGTGCACCAAATATATTTTTAAATAGTTAAATTAATTATTATTGAAAATTCATACATATTATTATTTAAAAAGTACAAGTTTTAAAAGTAATTTTTTAATAATAATATGTATGACTTTTCAGCAATAACAAATGTATCTTTTAAAAATGTATTTAAATTGCACGATGCACTTATTGCACGAAAGACTTACTCATGCGGCCTTAGTCTTGTACGCATCAGGTGCACCACACAATTCAAGTGTATTTTTTAAAAGTTATACTTCCTCCGTCCCAACTCTTATTCTCCTTTTTTCATTTTGGGACGTCCCAACTTTTTTTTCCTACTTTAAAAAGGAAATAATTTACACTCACAAAAATTAATAAAATACACTTTTTATATTTTATTAATTAATTTCACACTCACATACTCTACTTTTTTCTTAATCCGTGTACTCAGATCTTTTGGAAAAAAGACCCAGGACCAAGGGAGTATCATTTATTACTGAAAAATCACATGTATTATTACTAAAAAACATGTTTATATTTTTCAGTAATAATACGTGGGTATTTTATATAATTTTTTAAAAATACACTTGAATTGCACGGTGCACTCAGTGTACAATAGCCTTGTTTATCTTTGTGAGATGAGATGGTCCCACGCCCAGGCCACCCAACCCCACCCCTACACAACCCTGAGAGTGAGAGGGCCCTTATGAAGCCCCCCTCAAGCCTTAATTCGCCTTATTGGAGCAAGATACACCATACGTACCCCTCCCCCACCCCACCCCCACCTAAATATAAGTTGTGTTTGGCATTTCATTTTTCTCTTCTAAGTTTCAGCCATCACCTTGATTATTTTTCTTTTCTTCCTCAAAAAAACCATGAATGAGTGCAGATCAGATGACCAAAATATGTGCTATTTCCATCCCAGAGAAATGGTGGTAGGAATTTGTGCTTTGTGCCTCAATGAGAAGCTCTTAGTCGTAGCATCCAAACAAGGCCTTGCTCGCCAAACACGCAAATCTTCGAGCATAAAAACGAAGAAAACAGCCATCGTTCTTTCCAAGATCTTCGCTCTCACAAGCATGCTCCATCGCCTCGAGATTAAAGACAAGAAAACAGCTGATTTGTATTGCCACACCTCATCAACTAGTCCTGAGGGTAAATTTGTTGTGTTTTTTTTTTTTTTATTTATTTTTTCTTTCTTGCAAGAAAAGGTATAAAGAAAAAGAGAGAGAAAATATAAATGATGAGAAAATAATGGAAAAGATCAGTACATATATGGAAATATCATTACTAGATTTGCATCAACAAATTCTCCCTCAGTCCCTTTTTTTTTTTATTTGTCGTTTTAGCTTAAATTTTGTTACAAATAATTGTCCAATTTTTCCACTCTTTCCTTGAGGGATTAAATTAATTTTCAAAATTTTGTACAAAATCTAAAAAAATGATAAATAAATTGAAACGAGAGAGTGTATATGATAGCATTATTTATGGTGAGAAATTAAAATATTGAATCCGATCTATGTTTCAGTTTTGTAAACAAATTAATTTTTAATACATATGAAGAAGAAAACATTATAATTTCTGTTTGATGTCCATCCAGATCAGAGTGTCAGTCAGTGATAGCTTCTTTTGGTCCCTGGTGAAGTTTATGATGCTGTCAATATTATATTAAAGAGATAATATTTTAAATGTTATGTAGATACAAATATCTCACCATTACTTACAATCTAATCATCTCGTTATTAATTTAAGAAGTCTTGTATGAGACTGTCATACGTTATATATATATATATATATGAAATAGAGCTCTAATTTTTTTATTTAGATTCTATTTTATTTTAAAATACATATTATCTTGACAGGACATTATATATATGTTAATTGGAATATGTCTCGTAGTTTAATAATTATAATTAACTAACTTTATAAGATTACATTGTAGTTAGCAACCTAAAAGGGACCTTAATTTGCTTAGCATCCACAACCTTTTCTAATTAGGTACCAACTTTATTTAGCTCAAAACAACTTTAGGACAGTTATATAATCAATCCACCTTTGAACTTTTCCGTAATCATAGATTGTATGCATTGAAATGTATGCATATTAATTGACTTTGTAAAATAATCACTTTCTTCACTAAGTGTCTTTATTTTATATTTTATTTTTCCAATTTAAATTTTGTATACTATATATAACAGTGAGATTAATTAATGAAAATTAACATGGATCCTCAATTAATCAGATTAAGTACCTGTTTTGGTTCTCTACTTCTATAGTTAGAGTATTTTCTTTAAAGCTGTTGTGATCCAACTTTTGAATTTTTAAAGCACTTCTCTATATAGAAAAGAGATTGCAAACAGGCCTTGATTACTCTTGCATTTCAGATTCCTTTATATCAATAAAATTTGAAGAAAATGGTGTTTCCTCATGGGAAAAGGAAAAAACCTCAAAAATGGGCTATGATCAGCAATGTTGGGTGCCTTGTAATGATAGTAATTGGGGGAAGGAGAGGAAGATCAAGAGTGTCGTGGAGCATGCCAAAACGCGCTCGACGCTGAGGTGGCGAAAGAGGATTGGCCACCTCTTTCAGCTGGTCAGATGGAAGAGATCCAATAAAGGCAATGTGTGCCACGTGGGCACAAAGTCTAGAAGGGCTTGTAAATATGGATGATTAAAGATTCTTGCACAAAATAAAGAGTTTAAAATGATTATACAGCAAGAGAAGTATGATTGAGAAAGTATAGTGAATTTCAAATTCTATTACCACCTGTTTAGATGGAGGAGTTATTCAAGTTTCATTCGATATAAAGTTTTTTTTTTCTTAATTCTGTAATATGAATATGTAGAGATATATATGGAGTAGTGGATGCTTTTATATTATTGGCATTTTACAATTTACTCCCTCCGTCGCCAAATTTATTCCTACTTACGTGGGCACGAGTTTAAAAAAAAAGTAAGAATATTGTGAAATAATTATGGAATCCACTAGAAAATAAAGTTATTTTTTGTGAGTGTGATTATAAAATAATATTTTCTAAAAGAGGAATGAGAACAACAGAGAGAGTATTAAATTATAATCACAAAAATATTTAGATAGAACAAATATTGTATAAGATATTCTCATAAATTTACTTTTATTAGGTAATTAAATTATAATTTTTTTACTTGATACACAAATAGTAAAATATTGAGTAGTATTAATTAATAAAATACGAGATGGAATAAAATTCCAAACTTTTTAAATACTCCAATCAAGGAAACATAAGAAGCACAAGGGCCACATAATTTGTGCTAAATCTTGTCCTCTTGTTGTCTTCTTCAATAAAATAATTAGCTACTCTTAGTTGAAGCATGGTGATATAACATGTTATTGACTAAATAAAATTATAAAGTTTGGGGGGTTTATTTTATCAGCTGTTTGATAGATTATAATAATCATAAAAAGTTGCCTTTTTATCCCCACAAGAGCAAAATGGGATGCATGTGCAAAAGGACTACTATAGGTGGCTTGTTTGGTAACATACATATTATTTGAACAGTTAACAGCGGGCTTGTAGGGCATAGTGTCCCCTTTTGTTGGCTCTAGCTACCCTTGGGAGTATGGGGCACGACCTGCAGGACCATTCTTTCACATTAAGAAAAACCAAGAATAAGTCCTGATTATCTCAACTAATTAAGTTTAACATATAAGTATTTCGGTCTCCTGCACTTCATGAATCATAAAATTCAAATGTATTTAACATATATTTTTTAGGCTTGGTCTCGTGCACTTCATGAATCATAAAATTCAAATGTATTTTATACTTATACATATTCGACGAAAACTTTCCTTTAAAATCACGTGCAATACGTGAAAATCGATCGAATTTTTTTAGTGAGAATATGTTAAACGATCGATGCGCAAAAAAATAGATAGTTTGTATACTTTAATACGATTTTAATAATAGTTCAATGGACATATATAATAATAAAACTTTTAATATATATAGTGAATATCTCAAAATGCACCATTTGCACCAAATGCATGAAAAACTTACTCCAATATATATACTGATAAAATATTTGAATTTCGCCTAGCTGAATATGTATTTTTAGGACTTTAGTTAGTTAGGAGGTAGTGGTTATGCTTGATAGTGTTAGAAAATAAAGAGTGTGTATGGGAAGATAAAAGTGTTGACACGGACTTAGAAACACAAAGTCGAGGCACGAGTTTCACTCGCTCTCCGTAAGACGTTATTGCCCCCGTACACTGGTGCAATACGGATCGTAGACAACCGTCCACAAGATACAACGACTTTAGAACTTCAGATTGTTGCACTACAAATCAAAAGTTATCGGCGAATCGCAAAATAGGTATCCGGAACTCCCGACACGACTCTAATGCACACTTAGAATGCTTGAATGCTTTTAGAGAGGAGAAAGCTTATTTTGGTTGTGAATGATTCTGGAATGAACATTGGGGTCTTATTTATAATAATTGAAGAGATGTGGTGCCTTTTGGTGAAGGGTTGCATCTTTTCCAACCTTTAATCCTGAGCCCTTAGATCACACCTCTTGATTTTCAAGGGCTCTGATCGCACCTGTTGGCTGCACCCTTAACCTGATCCGCGCATGTCTGACTCGGGTTCGAACCCCACTGGGCGCGCGCCCATTCTGACTTCCAGACGGGCAATTCGGGTCCGACCCGTACCAGCCGAACCGAACCCGACCCGGACCATTCGAACCGCACCGAGTCTGACCCTTGCGACTATGTGCGACGTGCGCGTGCCCGAGCCCGTGCGGGTGCGGGTGTAGCATGAGGGTCTTTGGGTTAGCCCTTCGGGCTAACCTTAAGGCACCAACATGTAGACCATAGAATATTATTAATTCTATTGTACACAAGTCTACATATAAGGGACTCCAAATCCTTCACATTTTCCTATGTGGGACAAAGGATTATTTCCATATTTTCTCCCTTATTTTCTCTCTTCAACATGTTTAAGTTGCTAACTTCATGTATTAATATCTCATTCACCCGAAATTGGTTTTGAGTAAATTAATATCTCAAATTCATCTACTCCGAACGTAGATTAATATTTTGCAACTTAATTCCATTTTTCACCAATGGAATATCATGATAAAATTGGTCAAACTTGGGTCAACTACCCATATTCCAAACCAATTTCCAACAGATAGCATGAGGAATACTGGAATGCATGTAGTAATTGTTGGACAAGTTGACAATTCCTGAGTGAGGGATATCGTACATTTGGATTTTAAGTTTAATTTTGATTTTTTAAAAAATAAATATAGTAGCTAGTATGCTGAATTATATATATATATATATATATATATTTTATAATTGGAGTATTACTAATTATTTTTTGGGTATTATTGATTATTACTAATTACTTCTTTGAATACACAGTAATACGCCGAATTCTGTACTCTCTTTGCAATTTTGGGATTTCTGATTATTTCTTAGAATATTATTGATTATTTTTTGGGATATTATTGATTACTGTTTGAGGTATTTTTATTTTTTTTTTAAATTCATGCACATATCATGAACAAATATACACTAGAATCACTTACTCTAATACAAAAACATAAAAATTATATATTCTTTTTGAAAAAATTAAAAATTATATGATTTCTTTGTAAGAAAAAAAAAACTAAAGGTCATACTCCCCCCTTCCACACCACATGAAAATTGAACTCTATTGAAAAAATCATAGCTTCTCTAATTAAAAGTTTTTAATAATAGTAAAATAGTTTTTTAGTGGCAGAATTTATTATTAAACATCATTATTTTGTCATTAAAGACTCGTAGCATGAAAAGTTATAATGATATTTTTATTATCAAATTAAGACCAATTCTTTTAGTAATATTAGTCACTATCAATTTTATAATATGGATAAATTTCACTGAACATTGATTCTATATCCTATGAGTGTGTTTTGTTTGATGGACTAAATAATTAATCCCCTAATACAAACCATCGAACAAAATACACCCTATGTGTTTTCAATTTGACTCGACTCTACACATGAAGCAAGATAAAAAAACAAACAAACAAATGGCCGTGTAAGAAAACACTAGGCATGTTTATCATGGTTGTATAAAAAAATCAAAGCATCATGGCCTCAGGAAAAACCGTGGAAGCATATTGAAGTAAGTAGCTTAGACCTGATCATCTTCTCAGAAATAATTTGGAGACATGATAAGACATTAAATATATCTGTGACCTTATTACTCAAGTGTTGTCGTATTCTATCCATCTGTGTGCGTTGAATGTATAAATCTCCTCATTTATGTTCATGCCAAGATCAGAAAAAGACCTTATAATAATTAATTATTAAATTCAGATACCTTATAATAAATTTGTAATATAATTAAGACTTTTATTTTATTTAAATTCGCTTTTCTGAAATTAAAAATATACATGAGACTATGCATAATAATAATAAATATATAATTATTAATATATAAATATATAAAACATACCATTGTTAATAAATTTTGTATGTATGTGTAATATATTATTTTATCCAAATAATTATTATATGTTTCAGATTTTATCCAAATTTATACAAATAAATTTAAAGTTCATGCCATGATATTTTTATATTTATTCAAGAATATCATAATACCACTGAACCATTGACAATTTCAACCATTTTTAAATGGAGAGGTCTATTTTACATGATTCCCGACCAATTTAATTGTGAAGCTTAATTTGCAGTGGAAAAATAAATAAAATTAGAAGTGAAATTTTACCTATTTATTAGATAAAAGTCGAGATCATGATTTGGATAGCCTGAAAAGTAAAACGACGTCACACAAATTTATATTTACTTTTTTAAACAAAAGATTAAGTAGGTTGATTTTTCTTATATACTATTTAATTGAATTTGTAAATGCTTGAATTTACTCGAGTCCACATTTATTATGATTATAATATAAAATTAAAATTATTTACTTTATAATTTATATTGAACAATATATATGTTTGAACAAGTTTTATCGAAAAACTTTGTAATATAAACTAATGCACATATATTTTTATGTAAATTTATGTGAATTCTTGCTCAATGTATATCAATCTAGTTACTCTATTTTTACTCAACAGAAAAAGGTGATGAGTAAGTCTCTTGTGCACCAATTACACCGTGCAATTTTAAGTGTATTTTTAAATAGTTACATTATTTACTACTGAAAAGTTAAACAAATTATTATTGAAAAGTTATACTATTAAAGATACATCCTTTAGTAATAACATGTGTAATTTTTCAACAATATTTTATGTAACTTTTTAAAAATAAACTTGAGTTGCACGGTTTAACTGTGTATACAAGACCGAGTCAAAGGTGATCCTCAAAATTTTATTTTGTTAAATGTAAAATAATTTACACGATGTAAATTTCGGGGAGACTTACTCATGATGGATAGGAATACAATTAGAAAGAAGATATAGGAAAAGATAACAATAATGAGATAAATATAAAAAAAAATGAGTTGTGGGACCCCACCCATCTCATCCACCTAAGAATCAAAGAAGCATAATAAAAGGGAGCACCTTTATTTTGCTTTCAATTCCATTGCTTATTATTAAAGTGCTCTTTTTGGAAGCCCAAGTCAAGAAAAACTTTTCTAAAACACATTCTTTTGTCACACTGCACGGGGGAGACCTCCATACCTATTAAAAAGATGACAATTTCTTTTTTCTTTTTCCAATCAAATTTTTATTAATGTAAAGTGTTGCTTTTCTAAAATAATACATTTTTTATTTGTTAATATGTACTCCCTCCATCCCACAGAAACTTGCAAGTTTTCATTTTCGGGACGTCCAAAGGAACTTACAGACCCAAAAAAGAAAATCCTTTTATAAACTTCACCCTCACAATATCTACATATTTACACAAAATTCCATTACTTTTTCACTTTTTTGGCCCACATTACACTCAATCCAACTAACTTTTTCACTTTTTACATAAAATTTTACTAAATTAACCCTCAAAACACTATTTTTTTTTTACTTTATTCTACTTTTTTTTAATTTGTGTCCTTGCAAATTGCTCTAAGACGGAGGGAGTAATACTGATTGTACTGTAGGACAATTTCACAAAAAACTTATTCATAATAAAACATAAGCAATTAAACTTCATATTTTCATCCATATATATAAGTGTCCATGTGAATGAATGTTATATATACATGCTAAATTCGATGTATTTTTCTTTATGATTGTATCTGAATAGAGTCCTCGATCTAAATTTCAAGAATAATACGATTTTATTGAATATTTAAAATTTATTTAATTTTAAACTAGAGTCAAAATTAAATATTTGAATCTATGATTTCATTAGGACCATTTCTTTAATTCCCTTTTCTCTTTATTTACGTTTTCTTCACTTGTGTAGTCATTAAAGATCAAATAGTCCCACATGATTTGGTTCTGCGTCGTTTATCTAATTTTTTCTGCTAATTTGTTCAAATGGATAAGATGTTGGAAAATGTGCTTTTTGAAAAAAAAATTCAATTTTTATGTTATTTGTTTATTTTTGATTTTGAATGAATGAAAAATTAAAATTTTAAAATTTGTTATTATAAATAATAAATGAAAGAAAAAGATTTTTTTTGTCTCATTAAAAAATTAATGTTGAAAAAGTATATATATATATATATATATATATATATATATAAAAGTAGGAACCTAGTTGTAGCTTATAAAATAATTGTGAAGAACTACTTCCCCACTCTACGTGTGCTCAAATTTTGGCCTATGATGTCCAAACTTTGATTTTGATTTGGTGATTCACATTGATTTGGTAACAATTGATTATCGTGATTTATTTCTTGAATTTCATATGCTCTATTTCTTTAATTTTATAAAAAAATTAAATGTTAAGAAAGATATTTATTTTGCTATTTTGCAGTAATTTTTTATGGTAAATATATACCTGCACATTATTTTAGTTTACTAAAATATATAGAGAAGAAGTGAGCTTAGAAAAGAAAATAAACTCACTAAATTTAATAGCTAGTGGTCTAAATATTTAATGAGAAATTAAGTTGTACGCCATTTTTAACGGTCCAATAGAAACCCAAATAATTTACAAGTAATTCGAGCCCAGTTTGGTTAATTGAAAGAGCCCAATTTGGTTAATTGAAAGAAGCACATATATTATAGGTTCTATATACCCCTCCAATATTACCAATTTTGCTATTTTTTTTATAAAAAAAATTATTTTAATATACGCCTTTCAGCCCCATAAAGTCCGCTTTCTTCTCCTCCCTCGTTTTCCAATCGCTCAATAATTTCTCCAAATTCTGCAGATCAATTTCTAAGTTCCTGCAATAATTTTACGGTCTCTATTAATATTATTTTTTTCCTCATTTTGTAACATCGAATATTGAATTGATGGAAGACGGCGACAAATTAAAAAAATACGTAATTAAAAATTAATTTTTTCATAAATATGTTAAAATTAATGTATATTTAATTTAACTTTTTTTTATAAAAATAAATAAAATAGATATTTAATAATATATGCAAATGTACTCATCAAATTAGAGGGGTATATAGTAGGGCCCTATATTATATTCATTGGCCATTCAAATTGACCAAGGCAGAGAATACTGTTTTGGACTAACCACAATCCTTTCACAATGGCCAGTGTTTCTATAATCAAACCAACAATTAAACCGAACAAAGCATTGATTTTCGGTTTATATTGAAATAAACATAATAAAATTATAGATTCAAAATTTAAATATTTAAAATAGTTCAAATTATAATATTAAATTGTAATTTATGATATATTTAATAATTCATATATAGTAAAGTCTCAAATTGAAATATTACTACAAAAATTTAAAATATTTAAAATTATAGAATAAAATAATTTTGGGGTTGAGTCGTGTCTCACGATTTAATTTCATTAAAAACTATAAATTTAAAATATGAAAATAGACTAGTCAAACTGTGTTTTTTTTTTTTTTTTTTTACCGATTTTTACTGATTTTGGTCGGTTTTTCAGGAGGTAATTGGACAAATTCTATAATCGATTTCTAATTGAACCAATTTTCAAAAACAGTGATCATTATTATCACTAAAATCGCTCACAGCCATGGCTGCCCCAGCTTTCAAGCCAAGAATGAAAATATATTGATATTTTACTAATATATTTACGATATATCTATTTTTTGTAATTATCAATATTAATATTGGATAAAAATAATATTTTTCATAATATTCATAAAAAAATAAAATATCTACAAATATCAATATTATAAATTTCTTCTACAAATTAAATCTAATATCATTAAAATTTTGAAAAATATTAATAAATTCCTTAAAAAAATACAAAAACGTTTATTTTTATGTGAGTTAATCATAAATGCAAAAGTTGTTCAAATTATTTTGTTAAATTTATATATTATCCCTTTATTATGTTTTTTTTATCTACCCTAAAATTACTTGGTAGCCATTAGTAATATGGTATGGATCCGTTTTTTTTTCTCACCAACCCGGTAAAACCTATACCCATAATGCTACCAAAACACTATTTACACCTTCACAAATAATCTCTCCTTCTCTTTCTTATAATTTGTGTATGATTTGAATATTAATTTTTATTTTTATATATTTACATATTACATCATACCAAATGAAATTATTGTTTCTATCTTTATACATTATACCTTAACAAGTGAAATTATTTTCTAGGGATAATTTTATGTAACTTTTTTATTACACCATGCCAAAAAACATAATATAAATTTAAATACACAATTTATAACACCTAATAATATCCACCCAATAGAACCTTAATATTTATTTCTAAATTTTCATAATTTTTAAATTTATCAACATTGTTATTTAATTTTGATATCTTTACTAATTTAAAGCCTCAATATTTTATTGTTCTTCGAATTGTATTAGAAATTCTTTTAAAAATTTATCTATCAGCTATGACGCACGGGTGCGATACGATACGAGTTCGGGAATACGAGTTTTTTAAAAAATTAGAGTGCGATTCGTTAATGATACGTCTATTTATTTATATTTTATTATATATAATATCTAAAAAATATATTTTTTATAAAAAATTTATAAATCAATTATAAGTCATTTATATTTTTTATCACCTAAAAATTTGAGTATATTCAATAATAAAATATAATTTTGTAAAAAAAATTATTAATTCGAGTTACATTAGTTCAATACATAGATCATAGTAATAAATTCAATCTAAAATGAGTGTCACACTATCAGTTTAAATAATAAAATTTAATTTAAGTAATATATTTAATGCTTATAAATAGGATTCGTGCAGTGGATTCGAGAATTCGTTAGCTGGATTCGCCAGTTGGAGAATCCGACACAAGAATTCAAAAATTTTACTCCGTTTAGGATGCGGTGCGAATTCAATACTGAAGTATACTCTCTCCATCCGAGCACACAAATTAAGAACGTTATGAAGTATGTGAGTGTGAAGTTAAATAATAAAATAAAAAAAATATATTTTATTAATTTTTGTGAGAGTAAATTTTTTTTTTTTAAAGAGTGAAAAAAAGTTAGAACATCTCAAAATGAAAAAATGCGGGAAAAAAAAGTTAGGACGAAGGAGTAACATTTTAAAAAGAATGCATATGTCAGTGTCTATAAAAATGCGGGAAAAAAGAGTTAGGCCGAAGGAGTAGCATTTTAAAAAGAATGCATATGTAAGGTAGTGTTTGTTTACGTCTTGGGGTGGATGGAGCACATCCGGATGGAGAAAAAAAGTGGATGGGGCAAATCCTGTGAATAGTAAATTTGTGTTTGGTTTGAATTGGATGTGGTAGGGGTGGATGAAACTTTATGTCAAATCAATACTTTTTGGAGATGATGGTGTATTATTTTATTATTGTTAATTAGTTGAGTAATGATTGAATGATTGTATATTAATTACATTTTGTTGTAATACATAAATAAATTTTTTTTTAAAAAATAACCTTGATAATGAATAATTTTTTTAGATAAATTAAATTAATAATAAATAATATAAAACAATGTATATATAATAAATAAATAATAATTTTTTTTACATATATATAGTTTATATATATTAATAATTAATACATATATATATAATAGGATATTATAATATGTAAAAAAAAAATATTAAAATTAATTCTTATTTTATATTAATTGATATAAATTAAATAAAAATATATATGATATATGTGAAAAAGAGATAAATAAAATGTATTTAATATGTAAGATAAAATTGATGTGATTGATATTAAATTATAAATAGGTTTGTAAATGTATAATAGAGAATGAATATGTATTTTGAATGAGATGAGATGTGCAATTCCGAAAAATGGGTGGGGTGGAGGAAAATTCATCCCCATGCGAATGGGGCATCAGTAAACAAACACACCCTAAGTGTCTATTAGACAATCGCCCTTGCGTGGCTTAGCAGTGCACTACCATGAATACTGAGTCAGTACAAGTCAAACCTCCCTCCGCTCCTCCTCAATCCCCTTCTCCTTCTCTCTCAATGGTAAATACCAAGGTAGAAACCGTAGCAAGACTCGCCCAATGGAAAATCGAGAGCTTCGACTCTACTATTCTTCAAAACAGATCCGACCCATTTAAAATCGGTATATGGAACTGGTATGCACACCATCTGTTTGCTACTTTGCCCGTATGTTTTTTCAATAGATGTCTTCGCATTTAAACTTGTTTTCTTAAGGTGTTTAACTGCGGAGAAGAGCAAGGTGAACAGGTCAGTGTACATCCAACTTATCCGGGAACCATCCGGGGTTCCGAAGGAGCAGCTGCTGGTTGCACAGTTCGTCCTCCGCGTCACCGCCGGCGGCTCTAATCGAATGCCTTACGTCTCCCCAGGTAAATACCTTTTTTTGTAAAATCTTCTTCTTGGGTCCTGTTTCTTACATTTTACTTTTCTAAATATTAGGAGTAATTTTTTAGGGGGATCTTGTTTGGTATTATTCCATGGAAATTAGAATGAAAATTTATTTTTCGCTCCCGAGTATATTGGATGAATGATTGTCTCCCGCCTTCGTAGTTGTTTTATCACTATTATTTGCTTTAATTTTGAAAAAAACGGTTAGGAAAGAGGGTTTGTGGTTGTGAGATGAGAGACGATTGCTAAGAATGATTATAAAACGGAAGAAGAGTAATCAAATGAGTTAAGGGAAAATAGTGTTGGTGATTCTTATTAACCTCTATACTTGATATATACATATCATTATTTCCATTTCTTAATGAGGCTTTACCTGCTAATTCAGATTTCCCGGGTGTCTATTGTTCTGATAGCTTATTGACTAGATTTTGAATCAACGAAATTGCTAGTGCTAAACTATCTTAATTTGCTTGCTAATTTCATTATGTTTGCGGGAATGATTTTAATTGATTTCGGGTTTCAGGATTACTCAAAGTTGGAGTCCATGGATTTAAGATGCATCATGAAATGAAACAATACTATACAAATTAGCTTATTGGATTTGGTATTTATGAATTCTTATCATAACGATTTGTAGCTTGTGAGTTAAGATGTATAAATCTTGCAGTTTGATTATTTGAAAGATATTGTATGGCCCCTTGTATGAAATGCATTCAGCTGATTTTGTCATTTTCTGCATAGTTCTGGTGAAACGGTTCCACGTGAGTGATTACTCTGCTTGTACTGCTGATATTCATTGGCAAGGTCAGCTCGTTATTGACATTGAGTTTCTGGAGCTTTCGATCAATTCCAAGAATGTAAGTATTTTAAATTGCAATGTAGAGCTTAAAATCCACATCAAATTTATATTTGGCATCGTAACACTCACTAATGAAGATACATTTGGGTAAAAGATGTTAGTGATTTTTCAGTGAAGTTACCATTTTCCATGAAAAAACTCAACAAATATATATATAATTTGAGTACAAGAGGTACTCGATCCTTTCATCATCAATAGTTGTCTTGTTTTCCCTCTTTTCAGATTCTTTTTTGCGTCATAATGTCTGGCATGTCTCTCCCTCCCCCCCAGTTGTCTCTGCTTCTTTTCGCCCCTCTTGCCATCATCTCACTCTATGCTCTTGCCGCTCTCTTCCTCTGAAATCCCTGTACCCACCATTGTGATGCTGATGACGCCTGTGGTGATGGATGGCAGGTCCAATTATTTTTCTACTCTGGGGGGTTTTGTTGCAAGGAAGAAGCAGCATAAATCTGTCATCAGATGTTAATATTAAATTTATAGGCAGAGGTTTATTGAGGAAGAAGCACCATGGGTGGTTTACAAGCACCAATGTCACTCTCCTTCATGTTGTTAATGGGGGATTGTGATTTGGAGTTAAATGTGAATTGGATTCTTCATTAAAGGCAATCTTTCCAAAATCTTAATAAAAATGGTTGGGAGATTCTCTGTTATTTCAACGTAGTCATCTTTGATGATGCTCGTGGATGTGCTTCATTCAGTTTTCACTTGTCACAAAAGACGAATAGAGTAGCTGATCGTCATGCTATTTTTTGTTTTAATTTCCGTTACCCGTCTTTTTGGGTTGATGGTGAGTTTTTTCTTTTGATTGGAGAATCTGCTTGTATAGATTTTAATTTAGTGTTTAATACAAGTCCTCTTTCTCAAAGAAAATAGGGTAAAAAAGAGTTTGCAATCAATTAAAATTATTATAAATTAGTTTAGCCTGTTATGTATACACATTGCACATTCTTTATTGTTTTCCAACTTATAATTTATTGGTGTTTGAAACTCATTTTCACTTGCTGCTAAATCTCAGGACAGAGAGGGCACTCCTGTAGGTCATGGCAAAGATATGGTCAGGAATCTAGCAACTCAAAGTTCCCGTCTCTCACGCATGATCAACGAGTCTGTTCTCGCACGCATGCTCAACGAGTCTATTCTCGCCGACATCACCATCAACACAGCAGATGGAAAACTTCAAGCTCACAAAGCGATTCTCTCTGCAACCTCACCTGTTTTCTACAGTATGTTCATGCATGACCTCAAGGAGAAAGAGTCATCAACCATCAACATTGAAGATATGTCATCGGATTCCTGCAAAGCCCTTCTCAGTTACTTCTACGGAACCATAAACCAAGGTGATTTCTGGGAGCACCGGTTGGCATTGTTGGCCGCGGCAGACAAGTACGATATCATAGATTTGAAGGATGCTTGTGAGGAGAGTCTTCTAGAAGATGTTGATTCCGGAAACGTTCTTGAAAGGTTGCAAGAAGCTTGGCTGTACAAGCTCGGCAAACTGAAGAGGGGGTGTTTGATGTATTTGCTTGATTTCGGAAAGATTTACGATGTGAGAGAGGAGATGAAGGATTTCTTGAGAAATGCAGATAGGGAACTTGTGGTGGAGATGTTCCAAGAACTTGTTGCAGCGTGTAAGCCAACGGAAGCAGCTTCTTTTTTAACTCTTCTTTATTGACTCTTTTTTAACGTTGTATATAGTCTATAGCAATATATAGTGTCAATGCAATCCTAAGTACATGCCAGTGATTACGTAAAATATCATGTTGCCTAAATTTTGTAGCAATTTTATTACATACCTTGCGCACAGGGACATATGTGTTGCTGAATGTCACCTTATTTCTGTAGACATCTTCATTTTTTTAGCACTCCGGACTGCTCTGCATACAAGAGTAGATAATAATTGGAAAAATTGTACTTTTGACACTCATGTGAAATGGTGGTTCAAAGTGCAATTTTACTCCATTTTTATGGATAAAAACTGTAATTTATCCATTCTTTTAGGATTGAAATTTCAATTTTTTTAAGACTAAATGTGTTGCAAAAAGTTATGAAACTAAAAATATCGAAATAAAAAATGTTTTGAAACTGACCCATTCTCTAGGAACCTAAAATGTAGTTTTCCTGATATAGATATGTAGTAAGCATAATAGTTTAGAAGCAGCATGCAGAAGCGCATCTGGTGTAGTGGTATCATAGTACCCTCCCACGGTGCTGACCAGGGTTCGATTCCCTGGATGCGCATTTTGTCTTTTCACTACTTGTTTTACTTTTCTTAATTTGAAATAGCATATCAATCAAATTTATAAGGTAACATTAATTATAGCGGTCGGTCCGTTGAAATAAAAAGTCATAATTATAATTCGATACAATTCAAATATTTTTAATAAATTCATTGAAAATTACATCACAAAGTTCATACATTAACAATACTCTGTAATTTTCAATATTTGACGGCCCGTTTAACATCTCTACATGAACTGATAAAATTTAGTCAAACACTTGCGAATCTATATATTGGATCAAAGCCAATCTATATATTGGATCAAAGATTGTCAGTAATTCGTCTTTAATTTGAATTTAGTCCACATTGATTACACATTTTGATATTGGTCCTATAAATTTGAAAATATTTTGATTTTGGTCCTTTTACAAAATTATAGGACCAATTTCAAATTTAATATTGATCCTGTAAATTTATATAAGGACTAAATGAATATATTTTCAAACTAGGATATAATGTTTTGAGCTCTTAAAAAAAGATAAAACTACTTACTTTTTTGCTATTGTACACATTAGCTTACCACTTAATCAAGCACAAACCCACTTTTTTGAGTGCTTTCATAAAAGAAAATTTTGAGGTGGATGGAACATTAACACAAAATTCCCACAAATATATTGATACCTTGTGATTGTATTGAGATAAACACGCATTAACACCCAATATTTAGTCTTGTGGTATCTTTTCAGCTCCAAAAAATAAGTCTTGTCGTGTAATGGTGACAATCAACAAGCATGAAAACCTGAGGTAATCATTTATCTCTTGTTACTAAATATAGTTTAAACTGAAATATCTAAAAGTAATCAAGCATGACCCCCACATGATTAATTTGATGGTCTTATTACTAAAGGAACATTTAAACAGAAAAATGACCTATTGCGAAAAAGCTTAAATAATATATTCAATTTGGATTTGAGAAACTTTCCTATTTAAACTAGTTATCGGGATAGAGGATAGGCATTTAGAATAATGCTAGTGGTATACTCCTTTAAATAATTATTTTTTTGGACTTGGCCAGCTTTTTTTTCTTCTGTTTTGCAGAAAAAAAAGACCTTTTCTTTTTAAGTTAAAAGGAATAAATATTTTTTTGTAATTCAATTTATTTACTTAATTCATTAAGGGCTCATTTGGTTCGTAAGATAAAAATATCTATCCGTAAAAAACATGCATGATTTTGACGGATAGATATTTTTATCTTACGAATTATTTATTTTAATAATAAAGCATGTAAATTTGATTGATTGCTTTATTTGAATAACTATTATGTTAATTAATTTTATATTAATAGTTATAGTCCGCTATAATGTCTGGGTAGGCGGCACCCAATATTTGTCGGACCGTAAATCATGTTTGGGTAGACGGCACCCAATATTTGTTAGACCGTGATTTATGTTTGGGTAGACGGCACCCAATATTTGCTCTTTTTGAATGAGTATATGACTGTTTGGATCTTGTTTAAGCAATTAAATACCCCGCCTTAAAAATGTTCCTCAATTAATTATGGTTGTCATTTAGAATGCAAGGCATCTTCCATCATAATTAAAAGTTAAACCGAGGATTTCATTCCAAGAGTATTTAAGACCCAAGTCTTTTGCTCGGAATTACATCTGTCGGAACTTTTATAGGGACACGAGGTGTCGCCGTATGATGGTTGTTAACCACCTAAGTTGTTTCACCAGCCCAAGCAGGGGAACAATGAGGGGATGTCAATCGGACTAGGTTCGATAAACTGAGAATTGTAGATATTACAATTGGTTTTGACACCTACCAGTTATACTATCGCAGTTATCAGCCCAAGCAGGTGCTGTGGTAGTAGTAATGTGGATCCTAGTCCATTATAATTTATATTAGATATAAATTCGTACTCTTCCGATGAGGTCTTTGAGTATGTGAAAATAATGGAGACAAAATAAATTAAAGGCCATGTTTATTTTGATTGCTGAATATCGATCATAGGAATTATGTGTTTTAATTCCCGTCCATTTTATTTCTTTATTCCTCTAGGTTGAAATGAATAATCTGTCATTGAGATTTGTTCTGGAAACAAATAAATTGGCTGGGCCAAACTTTCTGGATTGGCAACGCAACGTGCGTTTGGTGCTGAGACAGGAAAAGAATGAGTACGTGTTGGACACGCCAATCCCCAAAACCCCAGACGTCGGTTCTTCTGCTGCTGCTACGTTTGACGTTGAAGCTCAGAAGAAGCATCAAGAAGATGCTAAACAGGCGTAGTGTATTATGCTGCTTGGGATG
The DNA here is from genome assembly GCA_026898435.1 of Prunella vulgaris. Classification (NCBI taxonomy): domain Eukaryota; kingdom Viridiplantae; phylum Streptophyta; class Magnoliopsida; order Lamiales; family Lamiaceae; genus Prunella; species Prunella vulgaris. Next base: position 106,987 of record JAPKLY010000230.1, read on the forward strand.
ACCCCAGAGCTTCAAAGGCAACATGAGAAAATGGATCCCTACGAAATGCTTCAACACCTAAAGGATCTCTTTGACTCTGAATCTCGCTCGGAGAAATACGAGGTCATGAGAGATCTGTTTAGGTGTCGGATGCATGAAGGAGGAAAGGTTTCACCTCATGTACTGAAGATGATAGGGCTAATAGAGAAATTGACGTCCCTAGACATTAAACTAGGGGACGATGTTTCTATTTATGCCATTCTTCAGTCACTACCAGATTCATTTTCTAGCTTCGTGGTGAACTATAATATGAATCAGACGGTAGCGACAATGCCTGAATTGCATAATATGCTTAAAACTTTTGAAGCTACCACCTCTAAGGATAGGAATGTGCTCATGGTGAGCTCTTCTGCTAAATATGCTCATAAGGGCAAGAAGAAGCAGAAGAATAAGGCTAAGAAAGGTTCTAAGCCTAATACATTGAAACCTAAGGGTAGTATTCAAAAGAAAGAGCGGGTTGACAAGGATGTGTGTCTTTACTGCAAAGAGAAAGGACACTGGAAGAGGGACTGCAAGGTTCTGGCTGCTGAGAAAAGAGCACTAGGTGCATCTGGCACTGGAACAGGTATGTTTGTCATTGAGATAAATATGTCTACTAATAGTTCTGTCTGCTGGGTATTAGATACTGCTTGTGGATCTCACATTTGTACGAATGTGCAGGGTCTCAGGGAAAGCAGAGCGGTTAGACCGGGTGAAGTCATCCTACGCGTGGGAAATGGAGCACGAGTTGCTGCAGAACGTGTAGGAACTTATGTAATAGACTTACCTAGTGGTTTTAGATTAGAACTTAATAATTGTTATTTTGTTCCTTCTATTACTAGAAACATTATTTCCATTCCGATGTTAGACATTGAAGGTTTTTCTTTCCATTTTTCTAATGGTAGTTGCTACTTTATGTTGAATGGTATTATTTATGGGAATGCTTCACTTGTGAATGGTTTATATTTGTTGAACTATGGACATGAAATTCTTAATGTGCAAAACAAAAGACCTAAACTTAGTAATCTGGAAAACCTCACCTTCTTATGGCACTGTAGACTTGGCCATGCTAATGAGAAAAGAATTGAAAGGTTAAGGAAGTTAGACTACTTAACCCCATTTGACTTTGAGTCTTATGGAAACTGTGAATCTTGTCTCAAAGGTAAAATGGCTAATAAACCTTTTTCTGGGAAAGGGATACGAGCCAAGGAGGTGTTAGAGTTAGTTCATACAGATGTGTGTGGACCTCTACCTATTCTAGCAAGAGGTGGCTTTGGATACTTCATAACTTTTACTGATGACTTCTCGAGGTATGGATATGTGTATCTTATGAGACACAAATCTGAGGCTTTTGAGAAGTTTAAGGAGTATAAAGCTGAAGTAGAAAACCAACTTGGGAAAAGTATTAAGACTCTTCGATCAGATCGAGGAGGAGAATACCTTAACCATGATTTCCTTGATTATTTAAAGTTACATGGTGTCCAATCTGAATGGACACCTCCTGGAACACCACAAATGAATGGTGTATCTGAAAGGAGGAATCGAACCCTGTTAGACATGGTAAGATCCATGATGAGCTTCTCCTCGCTTCCAACATTCTTGTGGGGTTATGCACTCCAAACCTCAATTTACATTCTGAACAGGATTCCATCTAAATCAGTTGAGCGAACACCATACGAGTTGTGGTGTGGCAAGAAGCCATCATTCTCACATATTAAGACGTGGGGTTGCCCTGCATATGTGAAAAAGTTGCTCACTGATAAGTTGGAACCCAAAGGTGAAAAGGGTTATTTTGTGGGATATCCTAAGGAAACACGAGGGTATTATTTCTATCTTCCTGTGAATCAAAAGGTTATTATTTCTAGACAGGCGACATTCCTTGAAGATGACTACGTCTTTAAGGAACAAGGTCGTAAAATGATAGAACTTGAAGAAATTCAAGAACCACAAATTAACACTGAGGCTGAGAACTTGTCGGAGAACCACGACAAGGAATCAGTGGGAGCATTCAATGAATCTCATGGTGGAAGCCTATCACTAGGTGATCGTCTTCCAGCCAGTGGGAGCATAATTGGAGACATCTCGCATACGCAAGAAACTCCAAATAGATTGAATGAGAATGATATGGATATCGTTCAATCTCCTACTCAAGAGACGCAAGAAAGCATAGCTCTTGAGAATTCTCCAGGTATTGATCAGATCAACACAGGAGAACCTTCTCATGTTCAGAATGTACAGTCTCCACAAATGCAACTCCGTAAGTCTACTAGGATACGTCGTCCACCAATCAAGTTTAATCTCCTCTTGGAGGAACACGATAATGTGGAAATTCCGGACAAAGACGATCCTAAAACTTATTCTGAAGCAATATTAGATATTGATTCAGGGAAGTGGCATGAAGCCATGAAATCTGAAATGGACTCGATGTACGTTAATCAAGTCTGGGACTTGATTGAATTGCCTAAAGGGGTTAGACCTATTGGCTGCAAATGGTTCTTCAAAAGAAAGACTGATGCAGATGGCAAAGTACAAACCTACAAGGCTAGGTTGGTGGCAAAAGGTTATAGTCAAAGAGAAGGCATTGACTATGATGAAACCTTTTCACCAGTTGCTAAGATCAAGTCTATTCGGATTTTACTTGCAATAGCTGCATACTATGATTATGACATTTGGCAGATGGATGTCAAAACGGCTTTCCTCAATGGAAACATTGATAAGGAAGTGTTTATGACACAGCCGGAAGGTTTTATATCCAAGTCAAATCCAAATCTAGTGTGCAAGCTTAAGAGGTCCATCTACGGACTGAAGCAAGCTTCTAGGAGTTGGAATATCCGCTTTGACGAGGCTATCAAGTCATTTGATTTCGTCAGAAGTGCGGAAGATCCTTGTGTTTATCGAAAATGCAATGGGAATGATATTGTTTTCATTATTATATATGTGGATGACATATTAATTTTGGGAAACAACATTCCATTAATGCAATCCGTGAAAGATTGGTTGTCCAAATCCTTCATGATGAAGGACTTGGGTGAAGCTTGCTACATCCTTGGAATAAGGATCTATAGAGATAGATCTAAAAGGATGTTAGGGCTGTCACAATCCACCTACATAGATAAGGTATTGAGGCGTTTCTCTATGGAGAACTCCAAGAGAGGTTTTCTGCCTGCAAATCATGGGATCAAGCTTTCAAAGAAGGATTGTCCTTCTAACGAGGCTGAGATCGAGCATATGAAAAATGTCCCATACGCCTCGGCTATTGGGTCGATCATGTACGCCATGACTTGCACTAGACCTGATGTGGCTTACGCTGTCAGTATAACTAGTAGATACCAACAGAATCCAGGTGAACCTCACTGGATTGCTGTGAAGAACATTCTAAAGTATCTTAGACGAACTAAGGAATGTTTCTTAGTCTATGGTGGACAACCAGAGCTAGAAGTGACTGGATTCACTGATGCTAGTTTTCAGTCTGATTGCGATGATTACAAATCGCAATCGGGATATGCATTCATTCTCAATGGTGGAACAGTGAGCTGGAATAGTTCCAAGCAAGAAACAACTGCAGATTCAACAACCGAAGCTGAGTACATTGCTGCATCAGAAGCCGCAAAAGAGGCTGTCTGGATTTTACAGTTCTTGAAAGAACTAGGGGTAGTTCCGAGTGCCAATCGCGCAATAAGATTGTATTGCGATAATACTGGTGCGGTTGCACAGGCAAAGGAACCGAGATCTAATAATAGAAACAAGCATGTACTTAGGCGTTATCATTTGATCCGAGAGATCATAGGGAGAGGAGAGATAGAGTTGGAACGTATTCCCACAGAGGATAACCTTGCAGACCCTTTCACTAAGATACTTAGTGTGCATGTACACGCCAGACACTTTGAGAGTCTTGGTGTTAGGCATATGGGTGATTGGCTTTAGGCCAAGTGGGAGATTGTTGTTTTTATGTCCTAGAAGACAATCATTTATTAGGACATCGTACTTGATCGATTATTCAGTATTATATTATTGACTTTGTTAAATAATATTTGGCATTGCACTATGTTGAATACTGTGTTTTGATTGTTTTGCATAACTATTCAGACTTGTGTTCCCATGAATTCATGTCGTCATTAAGGATGTGAGATCTTAAATGACTGTGACATGATTCATAAAATAGCTCCAATCAATGATTATCGAGATTGGGATATCGATGATGCGATTGAGATTGGTGTGCGATCTGCATCATACTCTTAGAGAGTGTAGTGGTTCTCACAACTACGAGATACTAGGTATCTCATGATGGATGCACAGATACTTTGTATAGTATTAGCATACCCAACCAAGAAATCGTTTGATGTATTCTATTTACGTGTCTATGAAAGTATTGGTTTGTGGAGTAATGTAATAGTCCTCTGACTTGAGGTCAATACACACAACATGTATGGATTGATGAGCTTTTGACCATGACCGACGCTTGCACTCTGAATGGAGTAGATATGGCATGCGTTGAGCACATCACGAAGTACATGTGTGTGTGGTAGTTGAGCCAAGAAAGGATTCATTCCTCAAAATAGATTTAGAGAGAATACTCGTCTTCTCATAACTAATTGGATCGTTAGTCATTGGCCAATGCACGTCATATTTGAAATAGTGTTCGAATATGACAACATGATCAATTAGTAAAAATGAGATAAAATGATTAAGTTAATAGAATAGACACATTATCATATTCTAGACTTAATCAGAGTATTCATGAATGAAAGGACTGTATCATTTTGAACTTCACATTACAGGTTGTTGCAGTATCCTCGCAACGTACCTCATATGTCGAGAATGTCTGGTTTATTGTCTAGGGTTCAACTAAGACCATTAGTTCGACTAATCGCTTGACATATGAGGGCCTATGGGTCACACAAAATGTGATCCTTGTTTACGAATTAAAATGGTGGGATTAAATAATTCGATTCGATCGTAAATATTTAATCAAATGAGAACTATGATAATTCTATTGGATAGAGTATTTAATGTTTAATTAAATTTGATTTAATTAAATTAAATAATAAATAATGATGATATATTAGATATATTATTATTATATATATTATAATAATCTATTTTTATTATAATTAATTATGGTTGGGCCATAATTAAATAAATAATAATAATGAAATGGGCTTATAGCCCATTGATTATTGTAGATATATATATTTAATAAGTCATAAGACTTATTACGTGTGTGACACAAATCAAAACCCTAGTTCTCTAAAACCCAAAAAGAAAACTTCCGCAGAAAGTATCCTAGCAAACTTTGGAGAAGTTGGCTGCAATCGTTGCGGTCTTTCGTGAACGGGGAATCACGTGGATACCAGTAGTAGAGAATACACGCAAATCAATAGTAAGATTTTTCGTTTATCCTTTAAACTTTGATATACAACTTACTGATTCCGTGTTGGGGAATCAAAATTTTATTCCGCTGCTATCTCTGATAATGTGCCTAGATGCTCAAATTCTCCAACACCAAATGAGCCCTAAGAGTATACTCCTTTAAATAATTAATTTTTTTATTAAAAATTAACTATTTAAAATTCTATTTTTTGATAATAAATAATTTACAACTCCACTTAATAATTTGTCTTCAATTTAAATTTGGTCAACATGGATTACATATTTTGATTTTAGTCCAATAAATTTAAAAATATATTAATTTTAATCCTTTTACAATGCTTAAACTTTCCAAGGTCTAGACCAAGGCACTAAAATTCTATAATGCTAGACTTCCCAAATTACATAATATAAGGCGAAGTACATGCCATGAGCTGCTAACTTGGGGTGCCAACTATTTATTCAAAAAGCTCGATGACTTCCATGGCTTGGTTACTTCAAATGCAGTCTCTTTTGTATTCCTCCAGCTCTCAAATTTATTACCCAACAATAAGGAGATCAGTGTAAGGACTGGAGGATGTACATTTTGAACATTATATTTTCTGCATCCGCCAATCCCTCTAAATACATCACCTCCACGCCCTGCAATTGCAAACGCCAAGTTAGGACTGTTATCATTTGTGCATCAAAATTGCAATTAGTTACAATGTTTAACATCTAAATTAAAACATGTTGATATCTGATTCAAATAAAAAAAAAAAAAATCTGATCCAAATAAAATTTCCATTTTTAGCTAGATGAGACCGCCCAGCGATTTTCCATTGAGAAAATAAAACACACACCAACAACCAATTAAACAAAACTATAACCGATATAATTACATACAAAATGACCATCCTCGAGAGCGTTAATTGCAATGTGAAAACAATCTAAAATGAAGTGCATAAAATCTAGATTAAATGGAGAAATAATAATTAACCTGTGGGGGATAATAGGATTTCACAAGACTTGATTGAGAAAGCTTTTGATTGCAATAGAGCCCTCTCGACATCATCGGATCTGCATCTTTTTATGGCCTGCGAATTCGTATTTATGAAAGCACTCAGATCCGCCGGTGTTATGACGTCGGCGTTCATCTGGAGCCGTTAATGTGGTCGGAATCGGAATCGGACTCAGATCCTTCCTCAGAAGAAGAAATTGAAGACGGCATTAATGTGTAAGCGTAGGGATAGTCTTTGAATTTTTTAGGAGTCGGACTTAGATCCAGAAAGGAGTGGCGGAGAAAAAGAAAGTAGGGTGTGAGGGAAAACAAGTGAGTATGTGCCAATTTATAAAAATCTAGGGTTATAGAGCCGCTGTATATTTTGCAGAATCATTTATTAAAAGATAAAATTTTCTTTCCATACGGATAATTTTATTTTTAAAGCCATGCACCCAAAATTTTATGTGGTTTAACAAAATAGGAATAACAGCTATTAGTTACTTTTAATTTTTTTTTTTTTGATCTTATCCTAATTTTTATATTTCTCAATCTTATCTACTATTTCCTAAAATAATCTATTTCTAAATCAGCTAAATCATATGTGACTTAATATTTTTAAAGAGTAAGTCTCCTGTGCACCAGTTACACCGTACAATTTAAATGTATTTTTAAAAAGTTACACAATTTATTATTGAAAAATTGCACAAATTATTACTGAAAAGTTACACTATGATAAATACACTTTTTATTAGTATTTTGTGTAACTTTTAAAAAATGAACTTGAGTTGCACCGTGTAACTGGTGCATACAAGACTAATCCCTTTTTAAAATAAACTATGAGTAACCGTTATTAGTTACTTTTTTTTTTTATAATAAAATCTAATCCTATCCCAAGTGTGCAAGTGCCAATTTATAACCTAGAAATTTAGTATAAATGCGGAGCTACCGTATATATTGAAGAATCCCCTATTATCCATTTCTAAATATAATATATCTTATCTAATCCTAACCTAATTTTTCTATTTCTCAATCTTATCTATTATCTCAATATTTTTTTCTATTTATCAATCTTATCTATTATCTCTATATATAATTTTTTGATTGCTACATTTTAAATGAATCCATCCTGTTTAGTTTCAAAATTTTATACTGCAATTAATTTTTTTGAGTTTTTTTAAATTAAATTTTCAATCTTCTAATTATAATTCAAGTATAAGGAACTGCAATGTCTATAGGACTTTGTTTCAAATATAAATGAATCTTTGGCCTCAATTGATCATTTGTGAGTTTAATTATATAATACAAACTGTATGTATATAGATGACTAAATATATATAGATTTTTTTTTATAAAAAATGTAATCCACTCCAATTTTTCTATTTTTTTTAAACTTATCTACTATCTCAATATATTTTTTCTTTCAATTTATCAATCTTATCTACTATCTCTATATATTTTCTCTTTTTAGAATGCTACGTTAATAATGAATCCATCCTGTTTAGATTCAAAATTTCATACTGCAGGAAAAAAAATGGGACCAAAATTGGACAAACCCAAAGAGTTATGAGACTAAAATCAAAGAGTCAAAATTTTTGGGACCGAAATTGGACAAACCCTAAGAGTTACGAGACCAAATCAAAGAGTCAAATTTTTTGGGACAAACAACGGACACTCAATAGGTTATGGGACGAAAAAACTTTTTATCTCAAGTGAAATAGAAAACCCAAAAAATAGGTGATCAATAATGAAATTATAGATAATAAAGCTAGTACAAACAAGATTAAGAGCTACAATACTTTACAAAATATAAGATTAGCTGAACAAAAATTGATCCCGCATATCAACTTTCCCTTTTCACTTCCCTTTCAGCTTCAGGAAAGGGATTTGCAGAGTACTCAATGCAATGAGCATTTAATATGACCAAACATTTGGTGATGTCTTCCTTTTGTAGCTAGGTGCACCAGCATCTGCTTATATATATACTTCATCCGTCCCGGAACTACTTTCATAATAGTTCCGGGCACGCGAATTAAGAAAAAGTAAGTATATGAGTGTAAAGTTAAATAATAAAATAAGAAAAAGTGTACTTTATTGACTTTTGTGAGTGTAAAATGTTTCATTTTTAGGTGTGTGAAAGCAGAGTTGGGACGTCCAAATAAGGAAAGCGTGAAAGTAGTTTTGGGACGAAGGGAGTATATAATATGTGTGTGTGTTGAGCACTCCACTTTTTTCACTATCACTTCTTTACCAAATCCATTCATTCTCTCTCTCTCTCTTCCAAGATCAAGATGTCTAGGGGTCTGTTCGAATGCCCAATATGCAAAAAAATATTTAGTAGTAGAAGGGATTAGGTGGGCGCAAGGTGGTTCACCTTCCAGCCCGAAGTCGGCCCGTTACCAACAATAGGGAGAATGCCACCTTAGAATGCCCAGTTTGCAAACAAACATGACCTTCACAAAAGTCCCTTTATGCCCACATGCGAATACACAGGGATCGACCATGGAAGGGAATGATAGCGCCTCCAGTCGCCATTCCACATTGGAAGGGGACACGGGAGAATCTTCCAAAAAAAAAGAGGAGGTTGGATGTTCTTTGTTTGAAAATAAATTTTTGTGTGGCATTTGTAGGGAAAAAGTTTTTTTAAGGCCAACAGGTTAGGGGGTTAGCAAAAGGAGGACCGTAAGTTTGCGGGCTAGCAAATTAAGGATCCTAGCTTTTTAACTTGGCAAATTAAGGACCGCAGTTTTTTAACTTGACAATTTAAGGACCACAACTTTTTAACTTGGCAAATTAAGGACAAAATTGGCCCGTATGAGCTCCAGTTAGACTGAAATTTAATGAGATTGGCACGTGATGGACGATTTTGAGCTTAATTCTACACGTAGGATGTGGAAATTAAGTGTCAATCTTGTGCAATTTCAGCGCAACTGGAGCTCATACGGGCCAATTTTGTTTATAATTTGCCAAGTTAAAAAGCTGTGGTCCTTAAATTGCCATGTTAAAAAGCTGCGGTCCTTAGTTTGCCAAGATAAAAAAACTGCGGTCCTTAAATTGCCAGCCCCCAAACTTACGGGCCTCCTTTTGCTAACCCCCCTACCCTGTTGGCCTTAAAAAAAAAATTTCCCGGCATTTGTAACAAAAGTTTCAAAACATATCAGACATTGGGTGGCAATACATTTCACCATGTCCCAAGGAGAGTCATGGACTTGGACATAACAGATACTACACTCCTCAGCTTTGACCTCAGTGAGCTTCCCCCACAGAGCTTCCCCCACATGAGGAAAGATGGGGTGCAACTAACTAATTGCTAACTCAATTAATGTATCAATTTGGATGTAATATCATATACTATGTATAGTGCATACATAAATTTTATTTTATTATTACAATTGGATAAAGACTCATTTATATTTGAAACCAAGTCCTGTAGACATTGCGGCTCTGTATACTTGAATTATAATTAGATGATTGGAAATTTAATTTAAAAAAATTAAAAATAATTAACTGTAGTATGAAATTTTGAACCTAAAATAAGGATGGATTCATTAACAATGTAGCATTCCATTAATGCAGGAAGACACATTAATCAAGTTTCTTCATCAGAATGCAACTAAAAAAATATTTCCTACTAAAGTTTTAGATTTAGTTCAAAATCCTTTTTATAGAAAAAATTTAATTATTACTTAGAAAGCTGATTAGAAATTCATTATAACGTGCAACAGGACGTAATTTCTTCTTAGCCTTTTCCTTTTCCACAGATGGTAGAAAATAGTACATGTACAGATTAATGAAAGTTGAGGAACATTTAATCTAATAATGCTGGTAGACAAATTAATCAAGTTTCTTCATCAGAATGCAACTAAAAAAAATATTTTCTACTAAAGTTCTTCTTTCAAGATTTAATTCAAAAATTCTTTTTGATAAATAACAGAAATTTATTCCTTAGAAAGATTAAAATTCTGGGTTTGCCTTTAGGAACCTAGAGCACACACATCATATGATCAACAATTACTAATGAGGATCATTAATATTGATTGGAAATTATGAATATCAACATTTTCATTATACCCTGCAACATCCCTCATAGAACGAAGTTTCTTCTTAGCACGTTCCTTTTCCGTCGATGGTGGTGTTGATTTCAGACTAAATATCATACTAATGAGGGTCATCCTTTAGTGAGCCCTACAATGCTGCTGATCTGATGTATTATTTATTAACAAATTTAATATTTATGTATTTCTCTTTAGGATAATATTTCTGTATACTCATTGTACCGTGCAACTCAAGTGAATATTTAAATATTAATAATTGTTATTAATTGATCAGTATTAGTTATTTTTATTACATATTATTAGTTTTTGCATTGAATAATATTGGTTATGCACCAGCAATTGGTGCACCGAGCATTGTTCATCCCTCTAATAGTATTGTCTTGCATATTATATAATGTTCTAATTGACTTTTTATTTTTAGTATGATTCATTGGAAAAATTAATACAACACAAACTAAGTGGAAGTGCTGCTGCTAGGACACCAAGTTTTGAGTTCTGTAATGTATGATAAAGTTTTTAAGATTATTCATTTTTTAACGAAATAAAAAAATATTAACTAATTTTGGCATATTTCTCACATTGATCATAAGAACAAAATTTATCAACATCTTTTTTACATTTTTTTTTTATTAAGGAAACTGTTTAATTTGAAATCATTATCATATTGTTCAATTATCGTCTCGTTAGTTATTACTAATTCTCTTTGGATTAATACTGCAATTTTTACTCATTCTCTTTAAACCAACTGCAAATTATTTACTTTTAGGACCAAAAGTGTCAGAAAAAATATTTGTGCGACTAAAAATATTAAGAAAGGACAATTTTCTGTGTGAAGTTATTTTAAAATCTGATAACTCTCTGTTTGTAACTCCCTATGACTCAAATAGTGAAATATATGATTTCCTTTTTCCAACAAGTATAAAGGCACATAAAAATTCAAGTGTTTATAATCCCCATGAAGTTTAGGATTTGTGTCGATCTAACTGTATTTTCTCTAAATCAAAAAACTCAATTAATGGCAAGAAGAAACAGCGTTGTGAAGACCATCCCCAAAATCCAAAGCCTCGGTCCCACACATGAGGGTTGAGAAAATACTAGGAATGGTCCTGTAATTTTGTATAAATCTAAATTTTGTCTTTTATCTTTTTAGTTTCTCAATTGTGATCCTTTAGTTATAAAAAAAATATCCTATTTATCAAAATTATCGAATTATTAAAAAACATTCATTAACCACTGTTATCTAAGTTCGTTCTCATTGTTAAATCGAACTGTCAGCTAAAATACAAAATAAAAAAGGTAAGTATATTAATGACTCATAATATTTCTTTCCTCTTAAAATAAAGAGCAATAGTACTCATCACAAAGCTCCCTCCATAAAAATTAATGATAATATGAAATGATGATTTTTGACATTACTAGTATAAGAAACTTACATTTGCATGTCTCAGATCAAATGTACATTAGATCAGCAATGTGCGGCATACATGGTTCACAGTTCCAAATGACCCAATCTAATTTTATGATTTTCTTAGTAAGTGGACTCATAACAACTTGACTATTTCCTATTGTTATATATAGTGAAACAAAGACTATGAATTACAACAATGCTATTAATTGCTAGCTGAGGAGGAGCAGATAAATCAAAACATCAGTACGCCTCAACTTCTCTATTTGGATGAGTTAAAAGTAGAGTTGCAGAGACATGAGATGTCTGTCCACTCGGTTGAACAGCGTCCATCAGATCATCATCGTCCTCAGTTAGATCCACAACATTGTGAACAGTATTTGAGGGCTTATCATCCCCACAGTTTCTTCACTTTCTATTTCAGGAGCCCATGACCCATCTGAGTATAGCCGAGACAACCTCTTTCAGTATCTGAGAATAATCCAACATCATTAAAGATGGTCTATCAATATTAACCTCAAACAATGCATGATGCTGAATTTGTATACTAATTCTGTTTTAGCTACTAAAGAATGATGTACAACTAGCTTGTATACTCCTAGAAATATCAGTTGCATACAAAAAAGGATCCTGTTTTCAACACAGATTTAATATTTGAATTATATGGAAAAATCGTTGTCACCTTTTTGCTCATCCCTCTTTGCTTTGTTTTGAAATTGATCCCGGTTTTGGATCTGGATCTCACAATTTGGTCGGACTCATGAGACCCACATCCACTTTTTGATAATTGAACATAAGCTTTCTCCTCATCCGACTTTGAAAAGCAGCTTCCATCTTCCCCATCCATTGATTTGCTGTTTAATGGACTCACATTCGCTTGACCATCGCCCATGGTTATGTAAGAAATCTGAAATATATACATATATATAAACCAACACTATTAATTACAACAATTCTATATTGAAATGAATCGAAACATATATAATTTGACAATTAGCTCATCCCATCCTAAGAGTCCTCTTTTTATGAAAAAATGGGATTATTTATTTTTTAAGGAATTAATTATGCAATTATACAATTCACACAAAGAGATCATTTTCAATCGTGTTGCCCAGATCTAGTACAATGAGGAATTCCAGTTCTGAGGATCATTTTAAACCCTAGAGTAAACAGTGCAAAACATACAAAATCCAAAATAGAAATGAGAATTAAGAAATTGAGGAAGCTTCTTTACCTCCAAATAATATTTGCAACAAAGCCCAATTTTTCTTTCATTCTCATCGGACATTGAAAAGCTACCGTCTTCGCCACTCAGATCCGCCGTGTTGGATCCGGATCCGGAGCTGCTGTTTTCGGAGTCGGACTCATTCTTGAGCATTTCTAGGCATATATGCGGAGAGAGAGATTTGGTGAAGTTAGAAGAGATACCGCCTGAGAACCTAAAAGAGAGGCGGAGATGAAGAAGATAGGGTTTGTGAGGGGGAAGAAATGTGCATTCTCTATTTATACCCTTAACAAATTAGGGTTACTGTGGAGTAGCAGTAATTTTAGCCAAATTTACAGAGGTAGTAGGTAAATTGCAGGATGATAATTTACCCTTTCTTCTTTTAACTTATGTCCCGTAATAGGGTTAATTCGGGGACATGAACTTCCGCATAAAAAAGCATCCGCTTTCTTTTGTACGTGGCCTAATTCTTCGTCACTTTTGTTAAATGCCATCAATACTCTTAAAAGCTAAATGTTATTAAATTATTAACTTGTAAAATTTCACTAAATTAAGTAATAACTAAATTAAATTTATAAATGTTAATACAATTAAAATTAAATAATAATGATTATAGTTATTTATTAAACACGAAAGTTTTACCATAAGTAAATATTAAATAAATAAATAAAATTAAAATTAATAAAATACTGGATTTTAAGTAATAATAAATAATAATTATATTTTTAATAAAAAATTAATATTGATATAATGTTTAAACATTAACAATGATAGGTATTTATTATATACACATTAAATATGTCTTTACAAGGTTATCTATGTATTTTTATATAAAAATGGGTAAAAAACTTAAAAAAAAAAAAGAAGATGAGTAATTTTTTTTATTAGAATGGGTATTTTACTTTTTTTCCCCCTACAAGAATTATGAGTGTCGATGAAGATGAATTTTAAAAATATAAGTATTAACTTAATTCATTTGAATACCAAATTTGTGGCACATAAATTAAATAGTGTATTTAATTATTGGTATGTTTATACCTTTGAATTTCCACGTGCCTATGTGTACGGCATGAAGAACTCGTATGTTAATACCCCTTATTGTAATTATGTGTATATATATAGTCAATTACTCATTTATGTTTTACGTATTACCGAACTACTTATCCTGATTCGTGTTGATTCAAACTGATTTGTTCTCAATTTGTCATATTTTAAAATTATGTTCCTCATTTTGTTACCTAAAAAACTAAATATTATATTTTGCCTCACTTCTTAAGTTAAGGTCCAAAAACTATAAAATACTTTCTCACCTCTAGTCTAATAAAGTAAGCCGAGAGTCTAAAATTCATTAATTCAAATTGGGTATTTAAAGCGCAATAAATCATATTAAGTCTTTAACCTAAGTAAGTTAAATTGAGTTGTAATAATAAATTTTTGTGAAATTAATATAATAACACAAAAAAGAATTATAAAATACTCAACAAATTTAAATTCGAAAAAAAATCATGATTTCCTTACATTTCAAAGCCCGATAACCTACAAAATATCCTTCAATGAACTAAGAATATGCTTTTGCAGTACAATTAAATTCACTTGCCACGGGATTTAAGGATCTCCGATTTAACCTTAATGTCATAATGTGTGATGGTTAGTGAATGCAGATTAGTGCTTTACTAAGTAGAATGATTTAATCGCTATTTAACAATTATTTGTATTTTTTTAATTTTCGTATTTGATAAGAAAACTCATTGGCGCATGAGCTCTCTAAATACAGCTATGTAAGTCAAAAAATGTAGTAGTGTTATGTGTTCACTATTTGTGTTACAATATACACAAACTAAGATTACAACGTCAATTATAAGGATAATAAAATGGTGGTTCAACTGCAAGAAGAATATATGCTAACGCTCAGTCTCCCAACTTCTTGCGTATGATTGTGAATTTTAAATTATTAGATAGGTGTATGGAATAAGTTTAATTTTTTATTTTTAATATTAAAGAATATGTAAGTTATTTATTAAATAAATTAAAGTAATATATAATTTAGGTGGAAGTATTTAATAAATATGAAAGGGCATATAATTTGACCTTTTCAATAATTAGTGGCCAAATATTTAATGGGAACTGAAGCTAAGCTTGTGAGCCATTTTTAACGGCCCAATAGAAGCCCAATAATTTACAAGTAGTTGGAGCCCAAATTGCCGGTCCACTGTTACCAACCGATCAAGCCATCACCGTTCGAAATAGTCGGAGAATCGAGTTAATGTTGAGCCAAGACGAGTCGGTTCAGCCGAGTTGGCTGAGTTAAGCGAATCGAGACTAAGTTTGACCTAGTTGACTCTGTCAGTCTGATAAAAAAATTTCAAAAATAAAAATTTCAAGGACAAAAATGTAAATTTTATCCCCAACACTTATTCCACACTATATAAACATTTTTGTTCAAAATTGAGACGGGACTCCACTCTTACAAAAATAATTCCTCTATACACACAATAACACATAAATAGTAGATTTTATTGTTTTCTTAATTAATTTTATTAGAATTCAAGAGATATTTGAAGTTTGAACTTTGAAGTTGCATTGATTCTAATTTGGTGAATTCTTCCCTTTTATCTTTAGTTTAATTGCTTTAATTTCAATATTTATGATTTATTGTAATTTATTTTTATGAGTTAGTTTGATATTATGATGAGTGACTATTCTTATGTATGAGTGTTTGGAATTGTGTGAGTAATTAATTAATGGGTTGATTTGGTTTGTTTACCCTAATTGATAGTCAAGTGATTTGTTTAATGAAATTTGGTTCGATGATTACATGATTTTGCTATTTTAATTAATATCACTAATACAAATTTACATTTAGAGAGCACTTATTGCTCTAATAAGAGCTCTCTAAGAGAGAACTATCTAAGTCCAAAGCCACTTAGAGAGCTGTTATTAACAGCTCTCTAAGTGAGAGGTTTACTTAGATAATTGTTAATAATAACTCTCTAAGTACAAAACCACTTAAAGAGCTATTATTAACAGCTCTCTAAGTGAGAGGTTTATTTAGATAGTTTTCTCTTAGAAAATTCTTATTAGAGCTCTCTAAGTGTAAATGTGTATTAGTGTATATTTGAATTATATGTTGCAACAAGAGTTACATGAACACGTTTATATCGTAAAGGCATGTGTTCAATTTTGTGATTTGAATGTATATTGGATTATTGGAAGGGTGCCACTATTCATACCCCATATTCCTCTAAACATACCCCAAAAAATTATTGACAAAAATAAACATATTTTAAATGACTAAAATACCCCTATATAAATTGATATAAATTAGAATTATGTAAATTAAATTTCATAAATTCTTCTCTGTTCCCGGGAAGAATGCGGATTATCAGAAACAAAAAATCAGAAATTAAAGTGTGAAGATGAAATTCTTGTTTCTAAATAGATTGAAATGGAAGCCTTTTATATGATAATTGATGCAATAAACATAAATTTTCTTTCAATCGAATTGAATAGAATCAATACAAAATTATATAGAAAAATAAAAATCATACACACAAACCCTAGAAATTTAGAAAAGAATAGAATTTAGAAGGTAAGACTTCTTACTATATCTTTTAATCTCATTCGACATGGGTGTTCGTCAGGTTGAGTTATTCTAAAATCGTGTTGTGATAAAGACTAAGGCGACATAAACTCCAGTTGTAAGCGCGCTGCTCCTTCTTTTCATTGGTATTGTGACTTGAGGTTGAAAAGTAGATTTTACTCAAAATAATAAGAAATGGTATAATGATAAGAGAATGAGGTATCTTTAATATTTTAGGTTAATTTTTAATTTTGAGTAAGGTATGTTTAAGCAAATGGGGTATGTTTTGAGGGTTATGGGGTATGAATAGTATCACCCTTATTGGAATTAGAATTGAGTAATTCTATTAGAAATACAATTAATCTACATTAGTTGCCGATTCTATCCATTTAGATGGCGATGACGGCTCATGTCGCACCCAGACGACGACGTCACACGAAGGGGTGACGAGGGTGCTAGTGCGAACGGCGGTGATGGCGTTTGCGAGGGGGCAATGGCTCGAGCTGTGGCTCCGACGTTGTCAATATCATAGATTGGCGAGCTTCAAGGTGGCTCTCTCTCTCTCTCTCTCTCTCTCTCTCTCTATTCTGCTTTCATCGATTTTGTGGCTTTCGATTTTGTGTTTTTTGGGACTTTCGATTTAGGCTCTTCTACATCGATTATGGTGCTTTCGATTTTGAAGCTGTCAGCAGATTTTGAATTTTAGTGAGGTTTTTGTTGTGATTTTAAAAGCAAAGAAGAGCTTCGATTTTGAATTTTTTTTGGGTTAATGTCTTTCTATGAGTTCTTGTTCATCTAGGCCCTCGATTTTGAGAGGGGGCATTGGGTGTTCTGTGATTTTTGTAGATCTGTATTTTTTTTTTTTGACTGATGTTGCAAGCATGCCTGTATAATGTTCGTGGGTTCGATGTTGATGAAGAAGTGTACAATTTGGAGTTATGGCTCTGTTATATAGGATGATTTTTTGTTTTCAATTTTAAGATGTAAATTTCAGGTTTTGGAGGTGAATTTTGTGTAAACTGAGTTATTTAGGATGACTTTTTATTTTTGATTTCGAGATGTAAATTTCAGGTTTTGGAGGTGAATATTGTGTAAATTGATAATTAAACCTATTTTGAAATTTTCCTCAGATGATGAATCTATCCGTCCGTTCCCCATTTTTTAAAAATTGTATCCATACCTGTATCTATCGGACTATTGCCCTTGCGTAGCTTAGCAGTGCTCTACCATGAATACTGATTCAGCACAAGTCAAACCTCACCCCGCTCCTCCTGTCAATCCCCTTCTCCTCTCTCTCAATGGTAAATACCAAGGTAGAAACCATAGCAAGACTTGCCCAATGGAAAATCCAGAGCTTCGACTCTACTATTCTTCACAACAGATCCGACCCATTTAAAATCGGTATATGGAACTGGTATGCACACCATCTGTTTGCTACTTTGCCCGTATGTTTTTTCAATAGATGTCATCGCATTTAAACATGTTTTCTTTAGGTGTTTAACTGCGGAGAAGAGCAAGGTGAACAGGTCAGTGTACATCCAACTTATCCGGGAACCATCCGGGGTTGTGAAGGAGCAGCCGCTGGTTGCACAGTTCGTCCTCCGCGTCCCCGCCGGCGGCTCTAATCGAATGCCTTACGTCTCCCCAGGTAAATTCTTGTTTATCTTTTTCTTGGGTCCTGTTTCTTACAATTTTACTTTTCTAAATATTAGGAGTAAATTTTTAGGGGGCATCTTTTGGGTAAATTTATTTTCCTTCCCCCGCGTATGTTGGATGAATGATTATCGGCCCTTAGTTGGTATGTCACTATTTGTTTTAGTTTTGGAAAAAATGGATAGAAAAGAAGGTTTGTGGTTGTGCGCTGAAGAGATGATTGATAAGAATGATTATAAAAAGAAAGAAGTAATCAAATGAGGTAATGATAATCTTATTTAGGAGGAAAAATAGCGTTGGTGATTCTTATTAACCTCTATACTTGCTATATACATATCATTATTTCCATTTGTATTGAAGAATTTTTAAATCAAATCAGACCTGGTTTTACTTGCTAATTCAGATTTCCCGGGTGTCTCTGTGACTCTGTCCGTTTGGATACTGTTCTGATAGCTGATTGACTAGATTTTGAATCTACGAAATCGGTAGTGCTGAATTATCTTAATTTGCTTGGTAATTTCGTTAAGTTTGCAGGAATGATTTTAATTGATTTCGGGTTTCAGGATTACTCAAAGTTGGAGTTCATGGATTTAAGATGCATAATGAAATGAAACAAACAATACTATACACATAAGCTAATTGTTATCTTAAAGACTTGTAGCTTGTGAGTTAAGATGTATAAAGTTGGTTCATTAGAAGATATTTTTTGGCCCCTTGTATGAAATGCATTCAGCTGATGTTGTCGTTTTCTGCACAGTTCTGGCGAAATGGTTCCACATGAATGATTACTCTGCTTGTAATGCTGATACTCATTGGCAAGGCCAGCTCGTTATTGACATTGAGTTTCTGGAGCTTTCGATCTATTCCAAGAATGTAAGTATTTTAAATTGCGATGTAGAGCTTAAAATCCACATCAAATTTATATTTGGCATCAGTAACATTCACTAATGAAGATACATTTGGGTAAAAGATGTTAGTGATTTTTCAGTGAAGTTACCATTTTCCATGAAAAAACTCAAAAATCAATAGTTGTCTTGTTTTCCCTCTTTTCAGATTCTTTCTTGCGTCATAATGTCTGGCATGTCTCTCCCTCCCCCTCTGTTGTCTCTGCTTCTTTTCGCCCCTCTTGCCATCATCTCACTCTATGCTCTTGCCGCTCTCTTCCTCTGAAATCCCTGTACCCACCATTGTGATGCTGATGATGCCTGTGGTGATGGATGGCAGGTCAAATTATTTTTCTACCTTGGGGGGTTTTGTTGCAAGGAAGAAGTATAAATTTGTGGTCAGATGTTAAATATTAATTTACAGGCATAGATTTGGTTGAGCAAGAAGCGCCGTGGGTGGTTTACCAGCACCAACTTCATTCTCCTTCATGTTGTTATTTATGATGTGGAGTCAAATGTGAATTGGGTTCTTCATTAAAGGCAATTCTTTTTAAACTCTTAATAAGAATGTTTGGGAGAATCTCTGTTATTTCAATGGAAATTATTGTTGATGATGCTTGTGGATGTGCTTCATTCAGTTTTCACTTGTCACGAAAGACAGAGTAGCAGACCGTCTTGCTATTTTTTATTTTAATTTTTCTTATCCGTCTTTTTGGGTTGAGAGTGAGTTTTTCTTTTGGATGGAGAATCTGCTTGTTTAGATTTTAATTTAGTGTTTAATACTAGTCCTCTTTCTCAACAAAATATTGCGTAAAAAAGAGTTTGCAATCAATTAAAATTAGTATAAAATAGTTTAGCCTGTTATGTGTACACATTGCACATTCTTTATCATTTTCCAACTTATAATTTATTGGTGTTTGAAACTCATTTTCGCTTGCTGCTAAATCTCAGGACAGAGAGGGCACTCCTGTAGGTCATGGCTAAGATATGGTCGGGAATCTAGCAACTCAAAGTACCCACCTCTCACGCATGCTCAACGAGTCTGTTCTCGCACGCATGCTCAACGAGTCTATTCTTGCCGACATCACCACCAACACAGCAGACGGGAAACTTCATGCTCACAAAGCGATTCTCTCCGCAACCTCACCTGTTTTCTACAGTATCTTCATGCACGACCTCAAGGAGAAAGAGTCATCAACCATCGACATTGAAGATATGACATCGGATTCCTGCAAAGCTCTTCTCAGTTACTGCTACTGAACCATAAACCAAGGCGATTTCTGGAAGCACCGGTTGGCATTGTTGGCCGCGGCCGACAAGTACGATATCATAGAATTGAAGGATGCTTGTGAGGAGAGTCTTCTAGAAGATGTTGATTCCGGAAACGTTCTTGAAAGGTTGCAAGAAGCTTTGTTGTACAAGCTCGGCAAACTGAAGAGGGGGTGTTTGATGTATTTGCTTGATTTTCGGAAAGATTTGCGATGTTAGAGAGGAGATGAAGGATTTCTTGAGAAATGCAAAGAGGGAACTTGTGGTGGAGATGTTCCAAGAACTTGTTGCAGCGTGTAAGCCAACGGAAGCAGCTTCATTTTTAACTCTTCTTTAACGTTGTATATAGTCTATAGCATTATATAGTGTCAATTCAAACCTAAGTACATGCCAGTGATTACGTAAAAGAAATCGTTCATATCATGTTACCTAAATTTTGTAGCAATTTCATCACTTACTTTGTGCATAGAGACAGTTGAGTCGCTGAATGTCACCTCATTTCTGTAAATATCTTTTTTTTTTTTTTTTTAGCATTCCGAAACATGTAAACATGTTAATTTTTTAGCATTCTGGACTGCTATGCATATAAGAGTAGATAATAATTGGAAAAATAGCACTTTTGACACCCATGTGAAAAGGTGGTTCAAAGTGCAATTTTACTCCATTTTTATGGAAAAAAACTGTAATTTATCCATTCTCGTAGGATTGAAATTACAATTTTTTCAAGACTAGAAGTGTTGAATTAAATTATGAACAAAAAATGTCGAAAAGAAAAAATCTTTTGAAACTGACCTCTCTAGAGTCTCTAGGAACCTAAAATGTAGTTTTCCTGATATATATAGCGTCTGGAAGTTGATGTATTGATAGTAAGGATAATAGTTTAGAACCAGCGTGCACAAGCGCATCTGGTGTAGTGGTATCATAGTACCCTCCCACGGTACTGACCAGGGTTCGATTCCCTGGATGCGCATTTTTATTTTGAGTATTTCACCTCGTTCAAATTTTTTAAACTTCATTTTAGTAGTGAAAATTATTTATTTATTAATTATTAAAACTCAACCCAGCTACATATATAACATAAATTAATTTAATCATAATTTGAAATAATTAAATTAAATTATACTGCTATAATTTACTCACCCCTTCACTTTCAACAAATATAAATTTTTGCACGTTGTTTTAAATATGAAGCTTTTTTATAAAGTATATATATATATATATTGCATCCATTTTAGGTCACACATTAAGATTTTGAAGGGACGAAAAAAGAAATTAAACTTAATAAAAATGGGCTGATCGCGTACCACATAGGTGCCATATCAGCGCGAGTTTAAACACATCTGACCTATTTCTTTTATTTAATAAAAAATTAGCAACCGACATAGATACTCACTAATTTTAATAAATAAAAAATAATAATTTTAGCATCCGGCATTGGCGATGGCTAAAATTAATTAATGAACTTTCCATTTGGACTATTTATATGGAGGAGTGTCGACTTGGTCAGAAGTGTTCTATATGCGACGTGTAAAAAAGTTGAGAGTACAATATTTTTTTTTCTATTTTGCAGAAAAAGGACCTATATATGTCTTTTTAAGTTAATTAAAAGGAAGAAATATTTTTGTCATTCAATTTATTTAGTTAATTCATTAAGAGTATACTCCTTTAAATAATTATTTTTTTAACTAAAAAAAATCTATTTAAAATTACATAACAAAAAAGATATATTTTTTTTAATAATACCCCAATAAGTTGTTTTCAATTTGAATTTGATAAACATAAATTACACATTTTGATTTTAGTTCCATAAAATTTAAAAATACTTTAATTTTGATCCTTTTACAATGCTAAAATGCTTAGACTTTCCAAGGCCTAATCCAAGGTACATAAAAAATGCTAGAATTATAGACTTTCCAAGGCTTAATCCGACGAATCGAATCTTGAACTTGTTGGTTGTATCCACATCCACATCCAGATGCAAGTTGCTGTGCTCCACCACCAAAAGTCTCTTAAGGATGGACCATTGTTTGGCAGATCCTTCAATTCAGAGAAAGAGAAGGATCAGTAGAGTCACTGAACAAAAAGGCCCTGAAGAAGAAGATGATACAGCCGATGTATTCCTCCACCTCTCAAATTTATTACCCAACAATGAGGAGATCAGTGAGAAAACTGATCCTTCATATATTCTTAATTTCTCATTGGACCTCCATCTTTCTTTCTCATTCTTTTTATCAACCCCAAATATTTTGGATAAATCTTCTTCACCTTTTTCATCATCCCACTTTGCTTTGTCTTTCTTCAATGGAGGATCATCCACCTGCAAATTTTTTTAAGGGAACAACTCAGATCCATAATTGTTATGGGCAAATAAGGTAATCAAAACACAATTAATTTCCATTTCCAGAAAGTAGGGTTTTTTTAATATTTTTTGTATCACATAATTTTTATGAGATGAATTTTTCAATTAAAATATACACAAAAAGATCATTTGGGAATTTTTGTGGGAATTTAGAATGCAATGAGAAATTTAGAGATACATATAATTAACATATATATACACAACGTCAACTAATTGAAAGGTGAAAGAATTACCAGTGGCCGATAATTTGAGCCGACTAAACTTGATTGAGGAAGAACCGCCCCTTTCTTTTTCACAATTCCAATTTTGGATAGATCTCCGTATGAATTTGAAAAGCTTACATCCATCGCGAGGGCGATGTATTCGGATCTGGAGCCTTTGTGGTCGGACTCCGACTCAGATCCACACTCTTCTTCATTGTCCGACATTTTTAGGTTTTAAGAAAAGATTTTAGAGTGAGAAATGAAAGAGCGGCGGAGAGTGAGGGAAAACAAGTGCCAATTTATAACCTAGGGATTTAGGGTTACTGTGAATATTTTTGCTGAATGTACAGGGTAGTGGGCTTTTTTTCTTAACAATCTTGTTAATTAGTGGGCCTAGAGATGCTAAATGATCCAATGGCTAGTGACTGTAATTCTACTAAAAATAGTACCCATTTCTTAAATGTGGCCTTATTGTAATGAATGAATTATATTAATATTTTCTTTTTTATTATTTTTTAAATGGTTAAAATGTAATTATTCTTGCAATTCTATTATTTGGTTTAGAATAAAATTTTCAAACATAGATGATCAATTGAAGAAGCTTTTATAACTTGTTGGACATTATTGTATCTGGGAATAATGAGCATCGATAAAGGTGGAGCTTAGAAACTACTGGAAGCATTAATGAAATGGTTGATATACTTATTCTAGGAGACTAGTCCTTGATGTAATAAATAGAAGCATGAATGAATTTAACTTCTCGGGCTATGACGTGTCTAGGAACTATGAGCGCCGAGGCTTGGGAATTAACTACTAGATGCATGAATGAAGTGGACGAGGAAGAAGTTACTGTTCTTGAGCATTATATAGATGCAATAAATAGAACGACAATAAGAGACTCTAGATTATTTTCGGCTTCAAAAGGAGCTCACATGTTAGAACTCGTATTTAATTTATTATCATCTTGATTTGTTTGAATACTAAATTTGTGTAACATATTTAGCAAGGGTGTCTCGTATATTCCTATTCTTACTTCATGGGTATACTTGCATTTAGATTTCCACGTACTTATGTGGAAAGCATGATGCACCACATTTGAATTGATTGAGATGACAGTTTCTAACCCGCACATTAATACCTCTAATTGTTACCATATATGTATTTATATTTCATAATTAAAATTAATACTATATCGACAATTTATCATTCCACTTATACTTCTGCTTGCGATTATCATCATTCATATTTGAATAAAGTAATTTTAGTTCTTAAACTTAGTTCAACTTCGATTTTCAGTCCTCTACATTTTTTCACCTTAAAACTAGTTCTAACTACTTTTTATTTTTATTTTTACCATGTTGGCAATATACATTTTCCATTTAATTTTTTTAAAAATATAATATAATAAATTTTTAGATTAAAATTAAAATCTTCAAAAATCAATTAAAGCCAAATAAAATCTAAAAAGTATAAAAAAAATTATTTAAATCTTCGAATTGATTCAATGGAAAAAAATCTTCAACGTCCACTTCATTCATGCTTCTAGCAGTTGATTCCCAAGCCTCGACTTTGTCGACACTCATAGTTCCTAGACACCTCAAAGTCCGAGATGTTATAAAAGTTCTTTTTTCAATCTAACTATATTTGAAATTTAATATATTTTAAACCATAAAGTGAAAATATTACTAATTAAAAGAATTACATTTGATTTCCATGGATCTCCAGTCTAACCTCACTATATCAAGTTGATAATTATAAAATATATAAATTCCAACTTAGAAATTCCATACAAAAGCGTGAAAAAATTGAGAGTACTTAGTTTTATTTTTCTCTTTTTAAGAAAAAGGACAACTGTCTTTTTAAGTTAGAAGGAAGAAATATTTTTGTAATTCAATTTATTTAGTTAATTTATAAGAGTATAATCCTCTAAATATTCATTCTCTTGAGTAAAAAGGAACAATTTAAAATTACATGACACAAAAGTATATATATATATATATATATATATATTTTATAATGGGTCATTTATAATTCTACCCAATAATTTGTCTTTAATTTGAATTTGATCCACATGAATTACATATTTTAATTTTAGTCCTATAAATTTAAAAATATTTTGATTATGATCATTTTACAATGCTAAAATTCTAGAATGCTAGACTTCCAAGGTCTAATCCGAGGACTCCATCGGTGTAAGTTTGATGAGTCGAATCTTGAACTTCTTGGTTGTATCCACATCCAGATGCTAGTTGTGCTACCATATTCTGCATCTGCCAACCCCTCTAAATACATCACCTCCACGCCCTGCAATTGCAAACTCCAAATTAGGACTGCCAAAATTGCAAGTTATAATCTTTAACATCCAAATTAAAACATGTTAATCTGATCCAAATAAAACTTACACCAACTACCAATTAAACAAAACTAAAACAGATATAATTGCAAAAGAGGTGAGACCTTTTTTGCAATAAATTACATACAAAATGACCATTTTTGAGCATCATATTAATTAATTGTAAAGTGAAAACAATCTATTTCATTAACAGTACACAAAATCCGAAATATTATATATAAAACGAAGTGCACAAAATCTAAATTAAATGGAAAAATAATTACGTGTGGTCGATGATAGGATTTGACAAGACTTGATTGAGAAAGCTTATGATTGCAATAGAGCCCTCTCGACATAATCGGATCTGCATCTTTCTATCGTCAGCAAATTCGTGTTTATGAAAGCAGTCAAGATTCACCGGTGTTATGACGTTGGCGTTTGATCTGGAGCTATTAATGTGGTCGGAATCATAGTCGAAATCGGACTCAGACCCTTCCTCAGAAGAAGAAGATGATGATGGCGTCAATTTATAAGCGCAGGGTTTGTGTGAAGAAGATCTTTGAGTTTTTTTATAGTGAGAAAAATTGATAGCGGCGGAGATGTAGAAAATGAGGATGTTTCTATAGCCAGTGATATCACCAGTGACATTATCAGTGACATCACCTTTTTTACACAACTAGGAAATTACAATTTTACTGTGGTAGTAGGTATTAGGGTGAAATCAGTGACTGAGATTCTAAATCTGGTGGCTTTCTTTACCTTTAAAGAATGTACAGTGGTATATGTAATAGGGTTTTTTTTTCGTTTTCATGTGGCTTTCTTTACCAGATTAATACTATTTTTTTAGGGTATAAAATAAAAATGTCAAATACGCTTAGATCGATACAGGAGTTTATATAACTTGTCGGGCATTGGTGTATTTAGGAATTATGAGCGTCGACAAAAGCAAGGCTTGGTGGCTGCTAGAGGTATTAATAAAGTGGTTAAACAACTTGAAGTTGTTGAGCATTATATTAATGCAACGAGAGAGTCCGTGGCGCAATAAATAGAATCAATCAATGACTCTAGATTTTTTCGAGCACCAAATTTATTGAGTATTTTATTATTAACTTGATTTGTTTGTATAACAAATTTGTTACACTTAAGTTAGTTAGTGTATTTTGTATATTCTTAAACTTAACTACAATATGGGTGTACTTGCATTTAAATTTCCTTGTATACTTCTTATTATTACTGTGTATATACAATATCAACAATTTATCAATTTCACTGCAATTTTTTGCCTGCGAATATCATCATTCATATATGAATAAAATAAAGTCCTGTAACTTGATAAGCTTCAATTTTCATATCCCTTTATTTTTTCTCCTTAAAACTAGTCCTAACTACTCTTTTTATTTTTTACTTTGATCTCTTTGTATTTTACAAGCAATTCTGAGGTTACAGGCAATGCATCATTTTTATAATAAAATAAATCTTTAGATTAAAATCAAAAACTTCAAAAATAAATTAAAAGATATTTTTATGAGAAGATGTTTTAATTCAGATTAATTTTATATGTTTTCTCTTTTTATATTGTTAAATAAAAGATATGTTTAAGAAGTGATAGCTCCCGAGGCCGTGGGAGAGGGCCTAGGTAGAAGACCCAATTGTACAGTGCAATTCAAGTAAATTTTTGAAAAGTGTTAATTGAAATTTTTTCCATCCTTTGTACGTTTTGCATGAATTGCAGGGAGATTTGGTCACATTTATTTTTTGAGTGTTGGATGACAAAACAAGTTTGAAGGGGTCTTTATGAATGGATATCATCAAATTATTGAGGGGACAAGTTAGCGGCGGTCCATTTTCAATTCATTGCGGGATAGTTAAATATAAATACAAGGAAATATGGAAGGCTTTATGGCTTGGAACGGTTCGGCAACTATGGAAGGCAAGAAATAACTTAATGTTCAATGGTATAGAAATCAGCTGGAAGTGGAGATTCTTGACAAAATTAAGCTTAATGTTTGAACTTGGTTTAAAACTAAGAATAGAGGACATAATATTTCTTTTTATGATTGACTTAATGAACCATACCTTTGTATCAAAATGTTAGCTTGAGTAATAGTTATAGAGAAGAAGGTGTGTGTTGTGCATATTAGAGCAATTCATTTGCTAAAATTAATAAGATTTTGTTTCTTCCAAAAAAGAAAGAAAGAAAGATATAAGTCAATCAATATTACTAATTGCCAAAACTACTATAAAAAAATGTGTTTTGATGACCGATTTGCCAATCCTTTTTTGGTCGCTAATGACGTTAAGTGACCACTTATGGATGATCGCTAAAATCCTTTTTAAATTTATCAAATTAATTTTTTTTTTCTAATTTGTTTATATGTTTCTCAACTTTTTTTTAAATTTTATAATTAATAATAATTCAAAATTTGACCAATAAAGTATGCTATATCCTTACATTTAAAATAATGATATTTTCATTATGATATTACATCTTCTATTTTATTATCTTTTAACACATAATATATGTCATTAATGATAAATTATTAATTTTAATTATTTATTACAATACATTAAAAATAGCAAAATACAAAATGAAACAATCAAGTGAAATAGAAAATTCAAAAAATAGGTGAATAATGAAATTATAGATAATAAAGCTAATCAAAACAAGATTAAGAGCTATAATACTTTACAAAATATAAGATTTGCTTCAATGAATAACAACACAATATCAACTTTCCCTTTTCACTTCCCTTTCCACTCCTGGAAAGGAATTTGCAAAGTACTCAATGCAATGATCATTTAATATGACCAAACTTTGGTGATGTCTCTTTTTTGTAGCTAGGTGCACCACCATCAGCTTTTATATATATTTTAAGCACTGCACTTTTTTCACTATCACTTCTCTACCAAATTCATTCCACTCTCTCCCCCAAGATCAAGATGTCTCTGGTTCGGTTCGGATCAATTTAAAATTATATAAATAAATAAGAATAAAGATGTATTTATATTTCATTGTGTCTCCATATACTTGAATTATAATTACATGATTGGAAACTTAATTAAAAAAAATTAGTAAAAATTAATTGTAGTATGAAATTTTGAACCTACAAAGGATGGATTCATTAAATGTAGCATTCCAAAAAGGAAAAATATATAGTGATAATAGATAAAATTGATAAATATAAAAGAAAAAATATATTGATTGTAGATAAGATTGAGAAATAGAAAATTTAGAATAGGATTAAATTATTTTTAATAAAATATTTTTATTTATATCTGAAACAAAATCCTGTAGACATTTAAAAAATTAGAAAAAATTACCTCCAGTATGAAATTTTGAACCTAAAAAGATGAAATCATTATAATGTAGCATTCAAAAAATATATATAGAGATATATAGTAGATAAGATTGATAAATTGAAATGAAAAAATATATTGAGATAATAGATAAGATAGAATTAATGGAAAATTTGGGATAAGATTTGCAAAAATACCGTGGCTCCACGTTAGCCCTCGATTTGTAGGTGTATAAAATTGGCACGTAACATGCTTGTTTCCCCTCACACTGTAGTTCTTCCTCTCCGCCGCTTCTTCCTAAGAATGTGGATCTGAATCCATCGCCTTCCCAATGGAAAGCAAAGCAATGGTGGATGGAAGCTTTTCAAAGTGTGCATATGAAGATTTATCCAAATTAGTTGGGGTTGGGAAAACGAAAGTTGGTGTAAATGAAGGGTCGCTGCTTCCTCAAACAAGTCTGGTATATAATTTAGTTAAAAATTAATTTGTAGCTTTCAATTTTTGATTTGTATATGTTAATGAAATGGAATATTTAATTTGTTTTGGATGCATATGGGCTGCAGGTTGCAATTGAAATTGGATGTAGAATGTTATTAACTCAAGAGATGATGATGGATTATGCGGATGAATTGCTTAAACAAATGTTCATTCTGCTGCCCAGCGTGTTGAAAGACTCACATTATCAGACTAGTGGGGTCTGATTTGGAGGAAAAAATAAAGTGAAGATATATAGTGGCATTGATTTCAGACTAGACATACTACTGAGGGGTCATCCCTTTAGTGAGCCCTACAATGCTGCTGATCTGATGTATAATTTATTAACAAAATTTAATATTTCTGTATTCTCTTTAGGATAGTAATTTTGTATACCATGGCAATTGTACGTGCGATTCAAGTGTATTTTTAAATATTAGTAATCATTATTAATTGACACCAAGTTTTGAGCACTGTACGTGATAAAATTTTTAAGATTATCCAGTTTTTAACGAAATAAAGAAATATTAACTAATTTAGGCATATTCCTCACACTGATGAGAACAAAATTTATCAACATTTTTTTTTACATTTTTATATTAATGAAACTGTATTTGATTTGAAATCATTATCACTGTAACTACTTTATGTTCCGATAAAAAAAATTAAAAAAATAATTACAAGACTACTTGCCTTTTTAATCAGTAAAAGAGGACTATGAGAATTTAGAAATGTTCTTTAAACAGAAAAAGTGTGAGATAAATGAAAGTGCCATGATAGACAATCTCAATAAACACAAGGGAAAAATTGCACTTTTAATCCCAAAAAAATAAATTACAATTTTTTTTGGTACCTATGTATTATTCAGATATGGTCTTTGTAATTTTTTAGGACCGGAAAAAATTTTGGGACTAAAAATATTTGAAAAGAATATTTTTGAAATTGAGTCATTCTTTTAAAATCAAAAGTGTAATTTTCCCATTAAATTGTGTTCTAATTAGGAGAAATCTAGTTTTGAAGGTTGGCTTGGGGTGAAATTATTTTAGAATCTGGTAACTCTGTTTGTAACTTCCTACAAGTAAAATAGTACAATATATGATTTCTTTTTTTGCAACACGTATAAAGGCACACAAAAATTCAATTGTGTATTACCAAATGTCATTTAGAATTTGTGTCGATCTAACTGTATTTTTTCTAAACCAAAAACTCAATTAATGGAATGAAGAAATGGTGTTGAGAAGACCATCCCCAAAATCCATAGGCTTGATTCCACACATGAGGCTGAGAAAATATAAAAAAAGTCCTGTAATTTTACATAAATTCAGATTTAGTTCTTTCTCTTTTTAATTTCTCAATTTTGATCTTTTAGTTATAATAAAATGTTCTATTTTTTAAAATCATCGAATTATAACAAAATAATTCATTAACCAGTATTATCTAAGTTCATTCTCATTGTTAATCAAGCTCACTCTAATTATATCTTACAGTGTTATAAGAATTACACACATAAATAAAGTAGATATTAAAAGATAAATGATGCGCTCTGTTAGCTACAATACAAAATAAAAAAAGATAAGTATCATCATGACTCATAATATTTCTTTTCCTCATAAAATGAAGAGCAATAGTACTCATCTACATTTATTGTACGAGAAAATATTAGAAATTATACTGTAATTTTATTTGAGTTCAAATTTAATCCTTTATCTTTTTACTTATTTAATTATAGTCATTTATTATCATAAATTCATTACATGGGTCATTGGTATGTTAGGATATTAGGTTCATATCCAAGTCCTTATTAATGGGTCAAACCTCTGACTATTATGGATAATTTGTTCGATAGTTATTGTTCTTTCGTTATATATATATTGATCAACCAATAATTTTCAAATATAACAATCAGTATAATTTAAAACTTCACTTGAATTGCAAAATACAACTAATGTATAAAAGCATTAACCTGGAGAGTATAGAGAAATATTATAGTCCACAAGGCAATTATAGGCAACTGCAAAGAATCTGAGGTTAGTGTCCTAATCTTAGTTGGTGTTCTATTTCTTTCCATTGAATCATACAACAAAAACAAAAAATCAAATCGAGCATTATATAATTCTTAAGATAAAATCCTTAGAGAGAGGAATGACAGAAGCTTGGGGTGCTCCAATTGCTGCTAGCTAGACAACAAATATTGTTCAATAAAAAAACTCAAATAGAGCCTTAGTATTCATATACTACCTCCGTC
This sequence comes from Prunella vulgaris, assembly GCA_026898435.1. NCBI lineage: Eukaryota > Viridiplantae > Streptophyta > Magnoliopsida > Lamiales > Lamiaceae > Prunella > Prunella vulgaris. The sequence goes on from JAPKLY010000230.1 coordinate 138,332, forward strand.
CCGAAACTACTTTAACACTTTCCTTATTTGGACGTCCCAACTCTTCTTTCACACACCTAAAAAGGAAACCTTTCTCTCTCACAAAAGTCAACAAAATACATTTTTTCTTATTTTATTATTAACTTTACACTCACATATTTACTTTTTCTTGGTTCGCGTGCCCGGAACTACTATGAAAGTAGTTCCGGGACGGAGGGAGTATTTTAGATTAGAGCCGTTCCTAATACTACAATAGAAATGCAGTGGTTACACGATTTGTTTTGTTCATATATAAACTCTTTACACATAGTTATCATAGGATATTAATTCAGGTGATGTCCTTATTAATGGGTCTAACCTTATACTATGGTTGATGGTTTTTTCATAATTTATTGTTTTTCATTTAATTTATACAATTTATTTATTTTTTAAATAAATTAATATACTAATCGAATAACAAATTCATATATAACAACCATGATCATTTAAAACTTAATTTACTTCAGTTGCACGGTACAACTAATAAAAAATACATTAGATCAGCATTGTGCGGCATACATGTTCTCAGTTCCAAATCAAACCTCAATCTAATTTTTTGATTTTCTTAGTAAATGGACTCACAGCAACTTGACCATCACCTATTTTTATAGGAGAAGCCTAATATATAGTGAAACAAAGACTATTAATTACAACAATGCTATTAACTGCTAAATCTAATGGGGGGAGCAGATAAATCAAAACATCACTTCCCCTTCTCTATTTGGATGAGATGTCTGTCCACTTGGTTGAACAGCGTCCATCAGATCATCATCGTCGTCCTCAGTTAGATCCACAACATTGTGAACAGTATTTGAGGGCTTATCATCCGCACACTTTCTATTTCAGGAGCCATCTGAGAATAATCCAACATCATTAAAGATGGCCTATCAATATTAACCTCAAACAATGCATGATGCTGAATCTGTATACTAATTCTGTTTTACCTACTAAAGAATGGTGTACAACTAATATACTCCTAGAAATATCAGTTGAATACAAAAAAAAGATTCTGTTTTTCAACACTCAATTGATTAAGAATTGGGATTAAACTATATGAAGATTTAATATTTGAATTATATATATGGAAACAATTATGAATATTAATTATCAATTCTGGATAAATCTTTGTCACCTTTTTGCTCATCCCTCTTTGCTTTGTTTTGAAATTGATCCCGGTTTTGGATCTGGATCTCACAGTGTGGTTGGACTCATGAGACCCGCATCCACTTTTTGATAATTGAACATAAGCTTTCTCCTCATCCATTGATTTGTTGTTTAATGGAGTAAGCGTGAAATTTAATTTTCTGGTTTTCTTAGTCAATTGACCATCGCCCATAACCTGAAATATATATATTTGAAACCAACACTAATAATTAAAGCAATTCTATATTCAAATAAATCAAAACATATATAATTTGAATATATCTAGGAAGAAGCTCATCCGCATCCTAATTTTTCTCCAAATTAGAGTCCTCTATTTATGAAAAAATTGGATTATTAATTTTTTAAGGAATTAATTTTGCAATTATACAACACACACAATTAGATCATTTTCAATCGTGTTGCCAAGATCTAGTGCAATGAGAAATTTCCAGTTTTGAGGATCATTTTAAACCCTAGGGTAAACAGTGCAAAACATACAAAATTCAGAATAGAAAATGAGAATTAAGAAATTGAGGAAGCTTCTTCACCTCCAAATAGTATTTGCTTCTGACATTCTCATCGGACATCGAAACGCTACCGTCTTCGCCATCCATTGCACTCCGATCCGCCGTGTTGGATCCGTATCCGGATCCGGAGCCGCTGTTTTTGGAGTCGGACTCATTCTTGAGCATTTTTAGGCATCCGCAGAGAGATCTGGTGAAGTGAGAAGGGATATCGGCGGAGAAACTAAAAGAGAGGCGGAAGATAGGGTTTTTGAGGGGAAGAAATGTGCATTCTCTATTTATACACATAATAAAATAGGGTTACTGTAGAGTAGCAGTAATTTTAGTCAAATTTACAGAGGTAGTAGGTAAATTGCAAGATGATAATTTACCCTTTCTTCTTTTAACTTATATCCCATGAAAAGGTTAATTCGGGGCCGCTGAAAAAAGCATCCACTTTCTTTTGTATGTGGCCTTCTTCGTCACTTTTGTAATGATATTATCTCCTTTTGGTTTATAATAAATTTTCAAATACAGTCAATTAGCTGTTAATTATAGCTTGTCAACGGGCTTTGTTGTGTACAAGAATTATGAGTGTCGATGAAGATGAAGCTTAAAAATATAAGTATTAATTTATTTGAATACCAAATTTGTGGCATATAAATTAAATAGTGTATCTAATTATTGGTATGTATATGCATTTGAATTTCACGTGCCTATGTGTACGACATGAAGAACTCGCACGGCAATACCCCTTGTTGTAATTATGTGGATATATATAGTTAATTATTCATTTTTTACGTACCACTAAGCTACTTATTCTGATTTGTGTTGATCCAAATTAATTTATTTTCAATTTGTCATATTTTAAAATTATGGTACTCATTTTGTCAACTTCCTCAATTTCTTGGTCAAAGAATGTGGACTAGGTAATTAACATGGGTCCCATCACACTACTATTCTTGCTATTGTTCACGTGAGTGCTTGCATCCAACAACCTGCCATTTATCATGTTAATTCAATATAGTAAATGGAATGTGGGCCTTTTCTTCTTTATTAATTAATCATGAATTGCATTGGATCAAATTAAGCTGGATCAAATTAAGCTTCCAAAATGGGCCTACAATTTTCAACTTAATGGGCCAATAATTCAATTTTGAGAAAAAAATGATTAGTTAAACTTTTTAATTCCATTGTCAACTATATAATTTCTTTCGGTATTTTTCTAAGGATATGTTTGGTTCATAAGATAAAAGTATCTATCCGTAAAAAAACATGCATATTTTTTACGGATAGATACTTTTATCTTACGAATCAAACATACCCTAAATAAATTATGATTTTCTACTAACACCTCCTAATCTAAAACCTACTAACCATCTCGAATAATTGTAAAACTCCAAATATATATCTTACGGATGCGGATATTCCCCCCATAATTGAGTTGTTCACCCCACCCCCTCCAATATTATTCCTAAACTAAAATTTAATAGGACAATTATACCTTTTAAGTGTAATTAATTAATTCCAAACTAGATTGAGGGAGGTGAATTTGCAAAACAATTTTATTGATATAATGATAAGGATTAATTTTGAGAAATTATAGATAGTGAACAGAAAATATACGGTGTGAAGTGAATAGGCGGGGTGAACAACTCAATTACGGGTTGAAAATATCCGGATCCATATCTCACGCATAATGGGCCAGGCCTTTTTCTCTTTTCATTTTTAATTTGGGCTTGACAAAATAAATAGAAATGACCCATTACCTTTCTTCCTCGTTACCGTCACAGATGCGATTACGGGCGTGAAGTGGATTCAAATCGGACTCCTGAGGACGACAGGGCGATTTGAGCAGCGGCGGAACTGGGTGACGGCGTGACCGGAATGCGTGTAGACGCTGTTGCGTCGTTTCTTTGAGTTGAGGCGTCGACTTTAAATAGCGAGAGTGACGGTGGTTCTGGTGTTTCCGATCGACGGAGAAGACGTCATTGACGGTTGAAGCTGAGGTGAGTTCCGGCTGTGAAGGTTGCAGGTGCGCTGTGGTTGTGATTTCAGAGACGGCTTCAATGGCTGTTTCGGCGGCGAATCGCGGTCGGATTCTGCTGAGATGTGGCGGCGGTTAGTGTTTCCAGCGTGGTGAATCTGCGATTTCGAAATCCGTCGAGTGGAGCGGAAATGGAGGTGTGGCGAGCGGTTGCAGCGACGGGGCGAGATTGCTCGTTGAGGAGCAAGACGGCGCTGCTGTGTGCGATTCCGGCATCGGCTTGGACGGGCGGTAGCGAAAAAGGTTGTGGTCGGATTCCAGTAACGGAGGAGATCGAGCGACGGATTTTGGTTGCAGTCCGGTGGAGTCGCGACTTCAGCTGCGGAATCAATGGTTTTCGGTGTATGGAGTACGACGGCTTCCAGGTGTAGATTCAGAGGACGGTTCCAGTGAGACGGAGGTTCCGATTGCGAGCGGTTGTCGGCGTTGGCGAGTGCGTGTTGGTAGGATGAATTCCGGTTGAGTACGTACAGTGCGTTAGTGTTAGCAGAGGTATGACAAATTAGATGTGGCTTCCCTTTTCTCCACCAACAGACGCGGACCCATCGATGAATCCTTTCCAAGTTTTTATTCCAAATGCTGAGCTCATGATTTAGTAATTCACGAAATTACAAAATGAACCTTGCTTCTCAAAATGTTGGGCCTGGCCTTTTAATTCCACGAGTATTGAATTTAGGCATAAGTTTCCTTCAATAATGGTTCAATTCCTGCAAAATATAGAAACTAAAACCTTTTTCAGCCATTAAACTCAAACGATAAAATTTAGTATAAAAATACACAAAATCCAATTAAAAATAGGCTAGTAAAACACAAAAATTTTAAGCAATTTTCACACCAATCACCCACTACCTCTGTAAATTCTGCAAAATATACAGCAGCTTCACACTAACCCTAAATCCCTAGGTTATTAAGTTGGCACATAACTTGTTTCCCCTCACACCCTAGTTTATTCATCTCTGCCGCTCCTTCCTTCGACATCACTCTTTCCTTTATCTCTCTCAGAAACTATCTCTCTCCGTCTAAAAATGCAGAACAATGAGTATGAGAAAGAATGTGGATATGGATCTGAGTCTGACAAAGGCTCCAATTTAAAATTAAAAAAATAATAATAGATGAGAATAGTTGAGGTCAAAATTTCATTTACATTTGAAACAAACTCATGTAGACATTGCGGCTCCCTATACTTAAATTATAATTAGATAATTAAAATTTTAATTTAAAAAATTAGAATTAGTTATTTGTAGTATAAAATTTTGAATCTAAACAGGATGGATTCTGTTAATAGAATTTACTAATCGTATTTGTTTATTTGCCTTTATAACATATTAATCCTATCAAACAATAACCCAAGAATATGTTCTTGAGTTGATAATATAGAGAGAGAAAGTGGAGAGTTTAGAGAGAGAAAGCTTGTTGTGTTATGATTGGAATTCTCTATAATAGTACAAGAGATGTGTTATTTATAGGTGTGCAAGTGTGAGGTAGCACCTTGCGAGCCTGTATGGCTTCCGGTGTGGACGAAGGTCCGTAACCCTCGTCTTAATCCCTCACAATGCACCCTTTTACAATGCTCTATCCTGTTACATGTTTAAATGACCTATATACGCATATTGTGGACATATCGATCCTGGGCGAGCACCCAAGGCGGGCTCCTTAGGCGGGCTGCCTGGGCGAGCTACCACTTTGTGGGCAAGCTCCATTACGAGCTCCCCTCTCATGTTCGATCGGCCAGTTGGCTTTAGGCCTCCGGGGGCTCGGGCGAGCTCCTCATCCACCTCGCCGAGCTTCCTTATGTTGACACCCCGGCGAGCTGACGACCAACTGAACCTTCGCCATAACTCCGCGATCATCGCCAGTTAGTTCTCCTTATCAACATTTGCCCCCCAGCTCGCTCTCATCATGACTCGTCTAATGTATGGGCGAGCTGTCTTATCTCCTGGATGAGGACTTGAGTGTTGGCGAGCTACCCTTGGACATGTGCCGAGCTATGGGGGCGAGCTCCCTTCGTGGCGGTTCGCAGGCCGACGTGGTGATGGATTCCAGGAGTCGTGCATGCCTTTTTAGGTCCTAATTCCCGCGCCTCATCATGACAACTTTCAAATTCTTTGCAAATCGGTCTCTGCACTCTTCAAATATCCAAGCTCGCCCCCTTATCTATAAATAAAAGAAACCAAGTTCATTTTTCACTTTTGCATTCCCGAATTCTCGGAGCTTTTTCTGACGATCGTGTTTTCTTGCGTTCGACGGATTTTTGAAGGCCCTCCAAGGTAGAATCCGGCTTCCTTCTATTTTTCTTCTTTTCTTTTGCAGATTTTTCTTGTTTCCATCCCACATTTCTTCAAGCTTCCGGAAACTTTGAACATTTTCGGCAACTTTTCACCACTCTCGACCGTCCTCGTACCGTAACTCCGGTGATTGGATTTTCCTGACTATTTTGGAATCACTCGGAATTCGCCTAAGCCATGTCAGATCAATCTTCGAGTCGGACCTTGTCGAACCGTAACCCCGAGAAGCACCCCGTAATCGAAAATGAGCCCCTTTCCCTCGCTACACCGATAATAGTTGATCTGGATTCCGAGGTGGTTTCTGTAGCTCGTTCGGACTCCGGCGAGCTTCCTGGCAAGGTCCGCCTTAACCCCGGGAAGAGGGCGACCAACTCCGGTTAGAGCGAGGAATCTTACCTCCACAAACTCTGGAACGATCATGAGTCGGCCTCGAACGATGCCTTGGCCGAGGAAGAGAAGGTCACCGAGGCTGCAGAGGAGGTCACCGAGGCCGTCGGGGAGGTCGCCAAGGCGGACGAACCTGGGGGCGACCTCGACGATGTAACCGTTGAATATCTTCGCACCATTGGTTTCCCTGAGCCCCAACTTCTCGAGCACCAGGTCTCCGGTGAGGTCGTCCACCCTTTCGATTGGGAGGAGTATGTCGCCGAGAATGTGACAAATTTCCCCTGCCCAGATCGAGTGCTCCCCGTCGATCTAGAGGAGGCCGCCCCATCTGATTACAAACCCGGCGAGGTAGTGAGCATTATCGACGAGTACTCCCTTCCCAACATACGCAAGAAATTCCGCATCCCGCTCGACATTTTCATGTATGCCCCTGAGAAGAATGAGTGGGCCGATTCGTCTCCTGAAGGATTAACCGCCATCAATATCCATATTCTCGAGGCCGGGCTACGCTGCCCTTGCACCCGATCATCGGGCAGTTCCTCCTTGATAGCAATCTCGCCATCACCCAGTTCACACCAAATGCCTGGAGTAATCTCCTCGCCGCCCTATCCGTCTTCGGACTAGAAGGCTACGAAAACCGGTTGACCTCGGCGGACCTGGGCTAGCTCTTCCTTGTGACCCGGCAAGTAAAGAACGGCCAGGGATACTATTACCTCAAAGCTCGCCCCGGGGAGAAGTTTTTGGGGGTGCTTCCGAACAGAGTTCGTGATTAGAAGGAGCAGTTCTTCTTCATAGGTGGAGACTGGCGAGCTTTCGACACTTACTCCGGGCGAGGCGGCCGTATACCCTCCCCCGAGGGATACAGAGAGGCTAGCAGTAGGTCGCCCCTTTTGGTGTGTGTGGGTTAGATTAGATTTACTAATCTAATTCTCTTTCTTTTTACAGTTCCGAAGCATCACAAGTCCAGTCGGGGGAGACCCAAGGTGTCGATTGAGTTCAACCTGGTGTAAGCTATCTGCTGCTTGAGGAGCGATCGAGAAGGATAGGGACATCGCCCACTTGTGCAAGCACCATTGCCTTCGACTTGCTGGTCTCAACACCTTGCCTCATCACCTCGCCCTTCAAGGTCCCGAGCTCCTGAGTCTGTAACTTACCATAGCTCGCTACTTTTGATATGTAGCTCGCCCAGATATTGACTCTTGTTTCATTTTATGCAGGTGGTAGCTGGGTTGCATTCCCTATTGCAGAGATCCCGGAGGCATATCACATCTTAGTTCGCCGGATTGCTATGGGTCCTCCTCGCCCGAATAGACTGTCCTTCCCCTCGACTCTCGCCCTTGAGGCGAGCAAGAAAGCTGAGCTTGCCACGAAGAAAGGCGAGGCCGGGGGTTCCGGAGCCCAGAAGGGGGCGGCCAAGACTTCGGTCAAAGCTCCCGCGCCCACCAAGACAACGCAGGTCGCCCGGACCAACAGAGGCGGCGGGTGAGGTTCTGCCACGCCCGAGCGAGCTCCCCCTACTTCGAAGAGGGGATCCCAACGTGGCGATGGGTCCCGAGTGAGTGAGGGTGAGGCCTTAGCTCGTAAGAGAGCTCGGACCAGCCCCGGTGGTGAGGTGGAACTGGAAGTAGCCGAGCGAACTGACACGAGGTCGACCCAAGGTGGGTCGGCCCACTCGACTGCCCCCTTAGCAATTGAACCTCTCGGGAGGTCGTCTCCCTCCCCATCACCTTTCGGGGTGCAAACGAATGATGACACGCTGCTGGGTTGGGACCCCGAGCGAGTTCAGTAAGTAGCTCGCCGCTTAGATCCCCAATCCTTGCCTTTTTCCCTTGTGATCTCTTTCTAATTCCCGTTGCTTTGACTTCGCAGCTACGCCCCCATTACGCATCCTAATAGGCACAAAGTTCTCCATTCCTACGAGCGTTTCCGCTCTCTCACCTCGATGCGTTACCTTCCTCCGGGCCTCGCCCGGAATACGATAAGCGAGGTGCCGAGGTTTTGGTCCTTCCCCCAACTGGCGACTGTCGAGGGCCAAAACTTGGCCGAGAACCTCCTACTCTCGGCGTACCATGCGAGTGGGCTGCTACTCGCGAACCAGAAGGCCATTGAGCAGGCCACCCAGTCAGAGGAGGGTCGGCAAAAAAGGAACGAGGCTTTCTTGCAGATGGCTGAAACCGCCGATAAGGCGAAGAAGTCTCGGGAGCTCACCGTGGAGAGGGCTGCTGCGTCTTTAGCTGCCAAAAAAAGCACTCTCGAGCAACTGTGCGAACTACGAAAGAAACTCGATGCTGTGGAGCGCAATGCTAACGCCCGGGTGAAGGCTAAGGAAGAGGAGTTTGCCCAGAAGCTTGCTGACAAAGATGGCGAGCTCGTCGTGGCTCAGAGAGAGGTCGACCTCCAGCGCGGCTTATTCAAGACTACCGACGAGGAGTGTACCAAGCTCAGAGAGGAGCTTTAGGTGAAGATCAATGAGTTTGCCGAGCTCCGCAATGACGCGTCCTCCTCGGTGAGCTTGGATATGGCGAAGATAAATGAGGTCTCGGATAAGGGGTTTGTTCAGTTCTACGCTGAAGTCATCTGAACCATCTGGTGGGCGCGAGCTCACAAGGATGACGAGCTGAAGGCGGTCGTGGGCGACCTCAAAGAATGCTTGGATAGAGCCCCTTTTCTCGGAGTGCACCAATCTTCAGCATCTTCCTGCCCCCCACTCGAGGTTTGATTTATTTTGTAATCGAACGTCGATGGGTTCTTTAGTTTGGTGACTACAACCTCCGTGACCTCGACTTCACCGTTGCTGGTAGCTAGTCGGGCTAGGGCGTCTGCTTGTGTGTTCTCTAGTCGCGATATCTGATTGATGTAAACTTGCGTAAACATCGAGATCAGATGCGCGGCTATCTTCTGGTAGGTCATCATCTGCTGATCTTTCGCCTCATACTCCCCCCGGACTTGGGATATTATTAGCTGGGAATCTCCGAAGACTTGAAGATTGGTTGCCCCCACAGCTAATGATAACCTAAGTCCGGCTATCAAAGCTTCGTACTCCGCCTCATTGTTGGTTGCTCGGAAGTCGAACCGGATTACGGAGGTGAAGACTTGTCTATCTGGGCTGGTCAGAACTACACCGGTGCCTGCTGCTGTGCTAGTCGATGACCCATCAATGTAGAGATGCCACGGAGCTATACGTCCCATCGTCGGATCTTGTGGGAAAGTTAGCTCGACGATAAAGTCGGCGAGCGCTTGTCCCTTGATCGCTGTTCGGGGTACGTAGGTTATACCGTATTGGCTAACTTCTAGTGACCATTTTAGCAAGCGCTCGGCGGTGTCTGGGCGCTGTAATATTTGACGTAGTGGGAATGTCGTCAGCACCTCTACTGGGTGGTCGAAGAAGTAGGGCCTTAATTTTCTAACACTCATCACCAGTGCATAGGCTAGCTTCTCTGTTGGGGTGTACCGCAACTCAGCTTCATGTAAGACTTGGCTCACATAGTACACTGGTAGGTGTATTTTTGTCTCTTCTAGGACCAGGACGGAGCTGATGGCCACCTCCGAGGCGGCGAGGTACTGGTATAGTTTCTCACCGGGTACCGGCTTTGACAGGACCTGCGTATCTGCCAGGTATGCTTTAATGTCTTCAAAGGCTCGCTGGCATTCGTCTGTCTACACGAAGTGGTTTTTAAGGTACAGCTTGTTGGCCTTGGCCGCTTCCTTGTACCTTCGTGTGTTTGCCTTGATTGCCTAAAAAAATGGGCAATTTCGGTCGCTAGACCTGGAGATGAACCTGTTCAAGGCTGCCATGCACCCGGTCAACCTCTGGATCTTTTGTATGGAATCGGGCACACCCATCTCGATTATGCATTGGACCTACGTCGGGTTGACCTCTATTCCACGTTGGCTAACTAGGTGACCTAGGAACTTTCCTGAATGTACGCCGAAGCTGGTCTTTTTGGGGTTCAGTTTCATGTTGTAGTGGCATAGTATGTCGAAGGTTTGCTTAAGGTGGTCGAGGTGGTCCTCCTTTCTTAAACTCTTGACAACTATGTCGTCCATGTACACCTCCATAGACTCGCAGATGTGTTGGTCAAACATTTTATTCACCAACCTTAGGTAGGTTACTCCGGCGTTGATAAGTCCGAACGGTATCCTTTCCCAGTACTACATGTTTTTGTTGGTGTAGAACGCCGTATGTTCCTAGTCATCTTGGTGCAATGCTATCTGATGATAGCCCGCAAAAGCATCAATGAATGTCATCATCTCGTGACCTGCGGTACTATCTACGAGCTGATCGATGTGAGGTAGTGGGAAGTTGTCCTTTGGGCACGCCTTGTTCAGGTCCGTGAAGTCGATGCACAACCTCCACGTCCCGTTGTGTTTTTTGACCAGGATGGGGTTCACGACCCACTGTGGACACAAGACTTCTTTGATCAGCTTGTTGTCCAACAGCTTCCCAACCTCGACGGTTAGAGCTGCGTACTTGTCTGGTCCATACTTCCTCCGTTTTTGGCGCACGGGCCTCCTCGTCGGATCTATGTTAAGTCGGTGGCAAGCATGTTCCAACGGGATTCCCGTCATGTCTTCATGGGACCAGACAAACACGTCCAAGTTGGACATAAAAAATAGCTCCATCCTCGACCGGTACGGTTCAGGTAACTCGGAACCTATGAAAAGCTCCAAGTCCCTTTTTGGGTCCACCGGGAGTGCCGTCAATTCTTCCATGGGGGTGGCTTTCCTCTTTTGGCTTTTCCACCTCGGGTCACTGATGAACTCGTCTCACTCCTCCTGTGATATCTGCGCAGGTTCGTGACCTAGGCGTGGTTCAAGATCATCAGTTTGGCTCTGAACTCGGACGGGTTCCTCAATTGCCAATACCCCCGGAGGTCCGTCAGTTTGGAAAGGTCCTGTAACTTGGGGAGTTGGATCAACTTCCATCTACACAAGTTCTTGGTCCTCCGCAGGTCCCCCATCTTGCGGACCTTCGACCACCTCCACGGACATAGGTTGTGAACCTTGCGCAGGTTCCTGCACTTGGGCTTTCTCCACCTCCATTGGTGCCGACTGTGCCTCTTGCGCAGGCCCTGACACTTGGTCAGTCTCTGTTGAGATGATGTCTAGGATGTTTGGCTCATCCGCCGGAATTTTGACTTCTTCTTCAAGGACCTGGACCTGCATCACGGCTTTCCTAGCTCGGCCATTTTTAATTTGGAGTAAACACTCTCGGGCCTTTTTCTGGTCGCCTTTTATAGTTCCGGCACCTTTCGGAGTTGAGAACTTTAAACAGTAGTAGTAGGTCGAACACGCCACTTTGAATTCATTAATAAAGGGGCGGCCGAGGAACCCATTGTAGGAGGACTGCTGATCGACAACTAGGAAATCTACTAACCTAGTTAGCCTCCTCTCCGGGTCCTCAGCAGATACAAGCTGGATGCTCAACCTGATACTACCTAGGGGGACGGTTACAGCTTCTCCAAACCCCACTATCCTAGCATTGCTAGGCTCTATGTACGACTTAAAATCACCTAAGGCATCTAAGGTGGATTTGAAGAGAACGTTGGTGAAGGCGCCGGTGTCCACAAGTAGCCTGTGACTCGGACGTTCATGATGTTGGCGGTTATCACCAAAGAATCGTTGTGGGGCGTCAGTACCCCATCTAAGTCCGCTGAGGAGAATGTTAGCTCATCAGTAAGTTGTGCGACGGGCCTGGGGATGGAGCTGCCTTCCTGGACCTGGTTTATGGCCCAGATCTCAGCTTTCATCTTTCTCCTGGAAATGGAGGATCCTCCTTCTTGGAGACCTCCGGCAGCCCCAATTTCTTCTTCGAGAACCAAGAGTTCTCGAGTTGGCTCCAGGTTTTGTTGAGGTTGGGGAGGTGCCCTCCATCTGTTTTGAGGACCGCGTTGGCCAGCGTCCTCTTTTTTATCATCGAAGGCTTCCCTCCTCTCGAACCTGGGCCTCTTCGCCGGTGCCTTTTTCACGAAGTCGGCCAGCTTCCCATCCTCATAGAATTTCTAGAGTTGTTTGAGGAGGTCTCGGCATTCGCTGGTGAAGTGGCCGATGGACTGGTGATAGGCACAGTAATTGTTGGGGTTGAGCTTCGCTCGGTCTTGGCGAATTCTCCTTGGCTCCTGCAACAAAGCTTTATCCTTGACCGTGGTAAAGACGTGGTCAACGGAGACGGAGAGGACCTGGTTGAGCTTCTCTTTGAACTCGTCCCCATCGCAGAAAGCCTTCAAGTTCAGTGGAGCCTTGTATGTGCCCCCGGACTTCTTCCCGTAGGATTTCCTCTCCTTGGAGGCACCGACCTCTTTTTGGAGGGCTTCCTGCATGGCCACGAACACCCCCGCCTTGTGACGGAATTCGGTGTAAGTGTTCGGACATGCGAGGTGCATTTCCTTCCAGAGATCGCTCCCTTTTCGGAGTCCGGCCATCATTGCGACGGCTTTGGTGTCCTCGCTCACCGGTTCGCCTTCCAGCAGTATCTTGTCGAACCTCTCCAGGTACTGCTGGTTGGTCTCGTTCTCGCCCTGGTGGATGTTGGCGAGTCGGTGCTTCTGGGTAAGGTAGGATCCAAACCCGGAGAAGTGGGCCAAGAACTCCCGCGTGAGTTGGCCAAATGAATGGATTGACCCCGGGGCGAGTTACGAGAACCAGCGGTGAGCTCGGTCCCCGAGGGTCAGTGGGAAGTTCCGGCACTGAGTATCATCGGTGGCGCCTACCGAGATCATGTAGCCTGCATACTTGGCCAGGTGGACCTTCAGTTCGGATTCACCCTCGAATGCAGACATCACCGGGAAGTGGATCTTCTTTTGGACCGGTGCTCGGAGGATGGTAGGTGCCAACGGAGAGGCGGGGAGAGTGGTGGCGTTGGGACCGCCAGATTTGGCTGCTACTTGCTGTTGTAGCATTTCTACGGCCTTTTTTAATGTGGCCAGCTCATCGTGGGTCACCTCCGGCGGAGGTTGCTCGAAGGTCGTGCGCCTCGTGGATGCACACCCCCGAGGTGCCTCACTCTGGGTTGACCCCTCCGTGATGGGTCGGAATTGGCGCCCGCCATGTGGGCCCAACCTATCGAACGCGGGCCTCCTTAATCGGTCGTGGGCGGACCTGTGAGGCTGTAGGTCTGACTCTCCCTTCTGGGACGTAGCCGGGGCCGCCGTCCATTCGTTCTCCTCGCCTCTCGGCCCCAACCTGCCCTGGAGGACCTCCCTCCTTAGCGATTGGTGAGTGGCGGATGCCTCGGTTTAGGCCGAAGCTCGCCTGGCATGCGTAGCCAGCTCCTCCACCACCTTGGCCTTCCCAGCGTGCTCCCTGTGCTGGCGAGCTTGGGCGGAGCTCGCCTCTTTCTCGGATGGGAGGTCGCTATAGTGACCCCGGGTCTGGGTGCCCTAGGTCTGCCTGGTCTGCTCCCTGGCTTCAGTGGCTGGAGCTCGCCGAGGTACTAGGGCGAGCTCGTCGAGCTGCCTCTGTTGCAACCTTTGCAAGGTTGCAATCGTGCGCTGGAGCTCATCGGGGTCATTGGCGAAGTCCCTCAGGGCGGGGTTTAAATCCTCCTGAGTCACTATGACTCGCGGAGGTCGCAGAGCAGGGTTCTTCTGAGGAGCTCGGCGCGAGGTCTCCCTCTCAACCTGGTCCAAGTTGCCCTCCTTCCACCTCCGGGTGTTCACCGAGGTCTGTTCCTTAGGTATTTTAGGATTTCGTCGGGGGAAGGTCGCCGCCGAGGTTAGGGGGGAGGTTCACTGAGGTCCTTGGTTTCCAGCTAGGGTGGACTTCGTCCAGGTTTTCATCTAGCCTTACGTGCGACGGATTATCCGAAATTCAGTTTATCCGTGTACACGTGTGCATTTGAAAACCCCTTTTTGGACATATTTTAGGGAGGTGGAAATCCGGCTCCTTGCCCGGAAATCTGGGTTTTTCGTTCGAGGGATGAGAATGTATGTGTATCTTCAAGTGTTGTTGAACTTTGGTTAAGAACACCTTCAAATCTTGAAACCTTCAAACAAACCCTAATTTTTCATTCTCAAATTTTTTTGGTCTCGACCCTCCTTCTAGAGCCGAATTGTTGATAGAATTTACTAATCGTATTTGTTTATATGGCTTTATAACATATTAATCCTATCAAACAATAACCAAAGAATATGTTCTTGAGTTGATAATATAGAGAGAGAAAGTGGAGAGTTTAGAGAGAGAAAGTTTGTTGTGTTATGATTGGAATTCTCTATAATAGTACAAGAGAGGTCTTATTTATAGGTGTGCAAGTGTGAGGTAGCACCTTGCGAGCCTGTATGGCTTCCGGTGTTGACGAAGGTCCATAACCCTCGTCTTAATCCCTCACAATGCACCCTTTTACAATGCTCTATCCTGTTACATGTTTAAATGACCTATATACGCATATTGTGGACATATCGATCCTGGGCGAGCACCCAAGGCGAGCTCCTTAGGCGGGCTGCCTGGGCGAGCTACCACTTTGTGGGCGAGCTCCATTACGAGCTCCCCTCTCATGTCCGATCGGCCAGTTGGCTTTAGGCCTCCGGGGGCTCGGGCGAGCTCCTCATCCACCTCGCCGAGCTTCCTTATGTTGTGACACCCCGGCGAGCTGGCGACCAACTGAACCTTCGCCATAACTCCGCGATCATCGCCAGTTAGTTCGCCTTATCAATAGATTCATTATTAATGTAGCATTCTATAAATAGAAAAAAAATATTGAGATAGTAGATAAGTTTTAAAAATAGAAAAATTGGTGTAGGAATAGATTTTTTATAAAAAAATCTATGTATATTAAGTCATCTATATACATACAGTTTGTGTTATATAATTGAACTCATAAATGATCAATTTAAAATAAAAAAAAAATAATAAATGAGAATGGATGGATTCATTAACAATGTAGCATTCCAAAATGAACAATTATATAGAGATAGTAGATAAGATTGATAAATAGAAAAGAGAAAATATATATTGAGATAGTGGATAAGATTGAGAAATAGAAATTTTTTAATAAGATTAGATTTTTTTATAAAAAAAACTTATATATATATATATACATATATATATATATACTAAGTCATCTATATACATAAACTTGTGTTATATAATTGAACTCATAAATGTTCAATTTAAAATTTTAAAAAATTATAAATGAGAATAAATTAAAATAGTTGAGGGTAAACATTCATTTATATTTGAAAAAAAGTCAGGTAGACATTGCAGCTCCATATACTTAAACTATATATAATTAGATGATTGAAAATTTAATTTAAAAAAATTAGAAAAAATTAACTGAGATAATAGATAAGATTGAAAAATAGAAAAATTAGGATAAGATTAGATAAGATATAGTAGATTTAGAAATAGATAATAGTGAATTCTGCAATATATACAGTAGCTCTACTGTAATCCTAAATTCCTAGGTTATAAATTGGCACATTTGGGATAGGATTATATTTTTTATAAATAAAGTAATTTAGCATATTTAGGGGCCGCTTGGTTAGAGGTAATGAGGGTGGAGAATGAGAATAAATGAAAACTAATGAGGATTCATGAGAGGTAATGAGGGTGGGGAATGTGAATGAATGAAAATTAATGAGGATTCATTCTCATTAGCAGTGTTTGGTATTATTTATTGTAAATGAATAAAATCATAAAAATATGTTAAAAAGAAGGGTATCACTAGTGATTATCCCCTTAATGACACCCATTAGCATTACCATTTTAAATTTATACCAAACGCCCTCTTAGAAATAGCTTATTGGAAGGGAAAGTAGATAAGATTGAGAAATATAAAATTTAGGATAAGATAAGATTTTTTATGAAAAAGTAACTAATAACTGTTATTCCTATTTTATTTTAAAAAATACAAAATTAAAATTATGAGAAAATTATAAGAGTAAACAATATTATACTAAGCCACATAAAATTTAGTGTGTGTTTAATTTAAAAGATAAACTTATCTGTGCAGATGGATAATTTTATCATTCAAATCGATCTTATCTTAAAAATAGATAATAAAAAATTCTGCAAAATATACAGAGGTTCTTTAACCCTAGATTCCTATAAATTGGCACGTACTCACTTGTTTTCCTCTCACACCCTACTTTCATCCTCTCCGCTGCTCATGTCTTCAATTAATGCAATCTTCAATTTCTTCTTCTGAGGAAGGATCTGAGTCCGATTCGGACCACATTAACAGCTTAAGATCGAACGCCGACGTCTCAATAGCGGCGGATCTGAGTCTTTGGTGCAGATCCGAGGGGCAAATCCTATCATCGCCCACAGGTAATTATTTCTCCATTCAATTTAGATAGTTTTGCATATATAGGGCCATTTCACTTTGCAATTTAGTACGATGGTCATTTTGTATGTATTTTATTGCAAAAAAAAAGGGCCGATCAGTTTTGAAATGATATATCTGTTTTAGTTTTGTTTAATTAGTTGGGTGTTGGTGTATTTATGTTTTATTTTCTCATTGTAAATTCACCGGGCAGTCTCGTCTGGAAATTTTTATTTGGATCAGATATTTACATTAATAGTCCTAATTATTTTGGCATTTGCAATTGCAGGTGATGTATTTAGAGGGGTTGGCGTGCAGAGACAGAAGCTGTCTTGGGGTTACTACCGAAAGGTTATAGGAGGGAGAGAGAGAGAGAGAGCCCTGGAGCAGCGCTCGCACCTAAATCTCTCTGGCAGTGCTTACGGCAAAAATGCTTTTTAATGCCGGTGAGATCGCGCAGGGCGCGCGATGGTAGATGATGAACGCAGCCCACTTCGGGGCACACATACACGCGCTTTCGTGGCGCCACCTCTCTCTGCCGGAGCTCCCACGGCAAGTTGTGGCCCCGCCGGTGCAGCTGTAGGTTTTGCTCCGGCCGGAACCCTTTGTTACATACTTCACATACGAATCTGTTCGTCGCCATTAGCGTCTCCGGAGATAAAGCGATCACCTCCGCACGTGGATCTATACATACAATTACAAACTAATATTATTAATATCACCTTCCGGCGATCTCACCTTAATTAAGAAGCATTTCTGCCGTAAACACTGCTCCAGGGCCAAGACTTGCGCCAACAAAGAATGTTACTCATGTGGCGGGTGGATTTTTTTTAAGGCCAACAGGGGGTTAGCAAAAGGAGTTCGGTAAGTTTGCGGTCTGCACCTTTTCGGGCTAGCAATTTAAGGACCGCAATTTTTTATCTTGGCAATTTAAGGACCACAGTTTTTTTTAACTTGGCAAATTAAGGACAAATTGGCCTGCATTAGCTCCAATTGGGCTGATACGAGCTGGAGCTTATACGGGCCAATTTGTCCTTGATTTGCCATATTAAAATACTGCGGTCTTTAAATTGCCAAGTTAAAAAGTTGCGTCCTTAAATTGTCAAGTTAAAAAGCTGTGTTTAAATTTACGGGCCGCTTTTTGTTAACCCCTAATCTGGTGGCCTTAAAAAAAATTCCCTCGCCACATGAGTAAAATTCTTTGTTAGCGCAAGTCTTGGCCCTGGAGTAGTGTTTATGGCAGAAATGCTTCTTAATTAAGGTGAGATCGCCAGAAGGTGATATTAATAATATTAGTTTGTAATTGTATATATAGATCCAGGTGCGGAGGTGATCGCTTTATCACCGGAGACGCAAATGGCGACGAACAGATTCGTATGTGAAGTGTGTAACAAAGGGTTCCCGCGGGAGCAAAACCTGCAGCTACACCGGCGGGGCCACAACTTGCTGTGGAAGCTCCGGCAGAGAGAGGTGGCGCCGCAAAAGCGCGTGTATGTACGCGCGGAAGTGGGCTGCGTTCATCATCTATCATCGCGCGCCCTGGGCGATCTCACCGGCATTAATAAGCATTTTTGCCGTAAGCACTACCAGAAGAGATTTAGATGCGAGCGACTGCTCCAGGGTATATATAATTTCCCCTCATGTGGCACTTCGTTTTCAAGGTATATATAATTTAATTGATGATTCAAATTAATTAGCTTCGGAACAAGTATTCGCATTTAATTATAGTAATTTTTTTTTGTTTTTGATTATGTATATATATAGGAGGGATAGCTTTATAGCTCACAGAGCGTCTTGTGGTGCCTGAGGGTAGGCATCGTCCTCAAAGTGGCGTGCTGTCGAGTTCAGGTATATATGTTAGTTTATAATACGATGATAATTTCGTTTTGTGTAAATTATTGTTTTTGTTGCTTTCTGGAAAGGTTTACAGCATATTCCACCATTTTTTTGTTTTTCAACTTTGTGTGAGTGATCAAATCCACTACTGGAAGTTCAATTAACTCAATTCGAGCTTTTGTCGAATCAAGCTCTATTAATTTGAAAATCGAATTTGATTCGACTTGTAAATTAACTGAACAAATTAAACTTACTAGTAAATTGAGTATTTCTGAAAACTCAAGCTTTATTATAACAAGCTCCACATGTGTTTATCAAATGATTCATGTTCCATAGATAGACTTCATGAACGCATGATTGCATTACTTTTACTTCAAAGTTTTGCGTTCGAGTTTGTATTATATATATGGCTGCAGGGATTCATGATTTAAATATAATTTATTAGCCAGAATCTTCTTAAATTTTTTTTAAATAAAATCAATAATCAGATGGAATAATTAACTAGTAGTGATGCTCATGTTTCCTTTTCAGTTGAACCAATGGATGCCAACAAACAGCTTCGCCAACATCCACCGTCACCTCACTGATCCAATCTCTACACAGCAACAATATACCCATCCACATCCTCATCATACATGTAGAAACTAGCATCTGGATGTGGATACAACCAACAAGTTCAAGATTCGACTCATCTACCTTACACCGATGGACTAGGCTTTAGGAAGTCTAGCATTCTAGAATTTTAGCATTGTAAAAGGACCAAAATTATAATATTTTTAAATTTATTGAATCAAAATTAAAATATGTAATCCATATGAATCAAATTCAAATTGATGACAAATTATTTGGTAGAGTTATAAATGACCTATTATAAAAAAAAAAATATTCTTTTGTGTCATGTAATTTTAAATAGTTCTTTTTTACTCAAGGGAATAATTATTTAGAGGATTATACTCCTAATAAATTAACTAAATAAATTGAATAACAAAAAAGTCCTTCCTCTCAACTTAAATAGACTACAGTCTCTCAACTTTTTCAC
>JAPKLY010000230.1:187850-283031 GCA_026898435.1 Prunella vulgaris
CAATACTGTGTTATTTACTTTATGCTTGCGCTTTTCTCTCGATTACAACACGTTATCAGCACGAGTCTCTACGAGCAATAAGGATTTACGAGAGGATTGCTCCAGCTGTTTTCGAGATCAAATCAATCGGGATTAATTTTATAAATTACTGAAACCGTAAGTTTCTGTATTTATGTTAATCTGAAAATCCCATGCCTAGGAACCCTAAGTAAGCATATGTTTATTTTATGAATATGCCTGAATATGCTTTAATATTCTGAATATCAGAATATGTGTTTACTGCAGTTTGTTTGTATTGATAATTATGGTCTGATGCAATCGTACGTCCATATATATGTATATAGATTTAATGTTTATGAATTTATATATGTGAACAAACCCATACATGCAATCAACACATACATTCGTATACTTTTGAATATGCATCTTAGTATCTGCAATCATCTACCTATGCAATTATATGTCGAAAATCATTCTGCATATGCTATGTTATTACTGTATGCTCCCTGTATGGTCATGTTACATTTTTTTTATATGTATACAGTTCAATCAAAATGCTTATAACATTGCATAACAAAATCAGAAATGAAAATCGATTGCATTCGATCATATTAACCCCAAAATCCGATTCTTTTTCGTAACTCAGAAAATCAGTTTTTGAGAAATCAGAACCTGTTCTTACTAGAACAAAAACTCGGATCATTGTTTTATACAAAAACCCAGTACACAATTTTGAAAAATCGAATTGTTTTTGTCGATTCCAGAACACTTTTTCGAACAGGAAATCAAAAATTTACTGAATACAGAAATCAAAACCAATTTCAGTTTTTGAAATCAAAACTCCCAAACCTCAATTGACTGTGGCGATTCCGTTATGACTGAGCCCTTGAACTGGCCTAAACGTCATGAACGACGGCCGAGTCAAACTCAACGGACGACAAATCCGCGACAGCCCCTGAAGCGGCTGTGCGCGATGGCGCGCGACGCGTGTCAGCCACGACGGCAGCAAGCCGCGATGGTGCTCTGCGCTTACGGGACGGCAACGCCCCCTCTGCGTCGACGGCACCACTGCCGAGAGCATCAAGCTCCTCGCGACGGCGAACTCCGCGCGACAGCGCAGGAGACGCGGCGGCGTCACAGCCCGCGACGGCGGTAACTCCTCCTCGCACCGGCAATGGCTGGAGCGGCGACGCCCTGTTTCCGCGCGACGACGCAAACGCCACGCCCACCTGCCTCCACGCGATGTCGATGGCGACGTGGACAACCCCTCGCCGAAATTTTCGCGAACGGCCGCTAGACAATCGGACCGAATTCCCCTTTGTTTAATTGGTCAAAGGTTTTTTTTTTCTGATATCAGTTAGTAATGGGCCTGTTTATTTATTGGGCCTTTCCAATTACTTTTCCTAACTAGGCTTCTGCCCTTTAATTCGGTTTCTTAATTCCAAAACTGGACCCATTTTCCTAATATACTAAATTGGGCCAAAGCCCTTTTAATAATAATAAAAAAAACTTAATTAATAATAATATTAATTAATTACTTGGGCCATTTTTTTAAAAATTGATTGGGCATTTTATTTAGTTGATCCTAATTAATTTGGATCCTAACAATTATTTTTGGGCCCGATGTCCCATTAATAATTATCAAATTCATAATGGTATTATGAAAGCCCAAATCATAAATTTTTTTTTTTAAGGCCTTATCCAATAATTATTTTTGGGTTAAAGTCCCATTAATAAAAGTCTCACACAAGTCATACACCCAATCCTTTATTAAATACCTATTATTAATTTGTCATTGCATTGGATCTTAAGCCCTATTTTTTTAATTGCTACAACACAATAATAAATTCTAAATTTATTAGTTCTTTTTCTTTGTAGCAACAAAAATGTCAAACATCATCAAACGTGAATTTGATGAACTGGCACTAGATGGCCACAATTACTTGACATGGGCTTTAGACGTTGAAATCCACTTAGCTTCAAAAGACTTATCTGACACCACCACTCAAGGGTGGAAATCCACTACTGCCCAAAAGGCACAAGCACTTATCTTCTTAAGACATCATCTTCACAAAGATCTTAAGAATGAATACCTCACTGAAAAAGATCCATCAATGTTGTGGAAATCCCTCCAGGATCGATTCCAACAACAACAAAATGTGATCCTCCCCGAAGCCAGACATGCTTGGACAACACTTCGTTTCCAAGACTTCAAGTCTGTGACGGAGTACAACTCCGCCCTACATCGCATACTTTCACAGCTTAAGCTGTGCGGTGAACCGATCCCTGATGATCAGTTGATCAAGAAAACTCTTTCCACATTCCATGCTAGTAATCTTGTACTCCAGCAGCAGTACAGGGCCAAAGAGTATCAAACACACTCCGACCTTATTTCTGCACTTCTAGTTGCAGAAAAGCACAACCAATTGTTGATGAAAAATCACAATACTAGACCGGTTGGCTCACAAGCTGTGCCTGAAGCACATGCTACTCGGAGGAACTCTAGAGGCCGTACACGTGGGAAAGGAAATGAGGCAAGTGGGGGACGCGGATCGACCCAAAGTCGAGGCCGTGGTAGGGGAAGAGGTAGAGGTCGCAACAATGCACAATCTAGTGCAACTGAAAAGAATGCACCTCAAGACAAACCATCGAGCTCAGGTACACAGAACAAGCAACTCTGTCACAAATGTGGATGCGACGACCATTGGTCTCGCCAGTGTCGAACTCCAAAACATCTAGTGGAGCTATATCAACGCATGCTTAAAGACAAAAAGGGAAAAGCTCCTAAAGGTGAATCACACCACACCAACCTGCCAGATGCAGGCTTTGATATGGAGAAGGATGACCTCTTAGTGGGTGATACAATGACTGTAGACGCCTTTGGAGACAATGAGTGATCGACATCAACTTGTTGTTTACTTACTTTATCTATTAGACTATTTGATATTACTTGCTACTTGGTTGGACCAGTATGTTTGACTGGCTTTTATCTTGACTATGTTGCATGATACTTTTATGGATTCCATTTATGAATGCTTATCGATGCTTTATTTTTACAGTCAAATCCAATTGTCGATCACTATTGTCTATAAAAATAATTTAATACGTTCTTGATAAAGTAGGACCTAAGTGATCCCTTGTGCGGCTGATCAATCAGCGTCTGTAATCTTGGCTCTCCTTAGCATTCCTCATATCTAAACGTAACCAAACATACACTTAAGTGCTTATGGAGATTAATGTGTTGTGCTTAGTAGATAGTGCTACTACACATACTATCTTAAAAGATAGACAATTTTTCCAAACATTAACCGAAAAGAAAGGAAGTGTCACTACTATTTCCGATGACGACATACAAATCGTTGGCTCCGGAAGAGCCTCGATCATTCTACCTATGGGTACCGAGCTGATAATCGAAAATGCTTTATTGTATCCACAATCAAAGCGTACCCTCCTCAGTTTCAAAGACATTCGACAGAATGGCTATCACATTGAAACAAATACTGAGGACAATAGTGAATATCTGTTGATGACTCACTATTTAAATTATCGTAAACACATCGTCGAAAAACTTCCATCTTTCTCGTCTGGCTTGTATTACACATACATCAGACCCTCAAATCTCCATATAGCTCTTAATCTAAAATTTAATGATCCAAACTCTTTCAAACTATGGCATGAGCGGTTAGGACATCCAGGACAAACTATGATGCGTCGGATTCTATGTAATTCATCAGGCCATAACATAACACACAACAGAATCCCTTCTGTTAATGAATACATATGTGATGCTTGCACAAAGGGTAAGCTAATAATTAGTCCTTCTAGTAGTAAAGTAAGAACTGAATCTCCTAAATTCCTTGAAAGGATTCAAGGAGATATTTGTGGACCAATACACCCAGCATCTGGACCATTTCAGTACTTTATGGTCCTAATAGATGCATCCACTCGGTGGACTTATGTAACCATGCTATCCACTCGCAATACTGCTTTTGCAAAGCTTATTGCACAGATCATCCTGTTGAGATCTCAATTCCCAGATCATCCTATTAAATCCATTCATATGGATAATACCGGTGAATTCACCTCTAAGGCATTCGATGATTTTTGCATGGCACTGGGAATCAAAGTGGAGCATTCGGTCCCTCATGTTCATACTCAAAATGGTCTAGCTGAATCATTAATTAAATGTCTTAAATTAATCTTTAGACCACTACTATACAAAACGAACTTACCCGTTTCATGTTGGGGGCATGCAATCTTACATGCATCATCACTAATCCAATTCCGACCAACTGCATATCATGAATATTCCCCTATTCAACTCGTGCGTGGAAATGAACCTAACATTTCCCATCTGCGTACATTCGGTTGTGCAGTATATGTTCCAATACCACCACCTAAGCGAACATTTATGGGCCCACAAAGGAAACTCGGTATTTACATCGGTTTTGTATCTCCCACAATACTTAAATACCTCGAGCCTTTAACTGGGGATCAGTTTACAGCCCGTTTCGCTGACTGCACATTCGACGAAGATCTATTTCCGGCCTTAGGGGGAGAAAAAAATACCACAATTAATAAATGCCGTGAAATAACTTGGAACACAAAAGATCTTCAGTTCCTAGACCCACGCACAAACCAATCTGAACTTGAAGTTCAGAAGATAATAAATTTGCAATACCTATCAAATAACCTGCCAGATGCATTCACTGATCATAAAGGAGTGACTAAGTCGCATATACCTGCGGTAAATGCTCCTCAAAGGGTACAACTCCCCTTGAAGACAAATGTTAATCCCCCATGCGCCAGAAGCGTAAAGGAAATATTAACATAAGCGAACCGAATTCGCGTAAGTGTAAAGTTAGCAAACACACTATGTCACCCCTAAAATCTCCTGAAGAGATTCGTCCTGCAGACGAAAATCAGAGTCAAAACGCACGTGCTAAATCAATTAATGACTCTGAAAAAGCGGAATCATCAGACCGATACCCTTTGGGAAATGAAGAGGATCTGGTCGATGTAAACATTAAAGTTTCAACAAACTTCGTAGACACGGGAGAAACTTATAACAGAAATACAACTGTTGTCGACAACACATTTGCCGCCTTAATTGCCTTCACCATTTCTAATAATGATCTAGATCATGAACCCAAAACTATATCCGAGTGCCGGAAGCGCTCTGATTGGGTGAAATGGGAAGCTGCAATAAAGGCAGAGCTAGACTCGCTAAATAAACGAAATGTTTTCGGTTCCATCGTTCGTACCCCGAAAAATGTAGTCCCTGTTGGATACAAGTGGGTATTTGTACGAAAGCGAAACGAGAACAATGAGATTGTGAGATACAAAGCGAGGTTAGTGGCTCAAGGGTTTTCGCAGAGACCCGGTATTGATTTCGATCAAACTTACTCTCCTGTTATGGATGCCATAACATTCCGCTTCCTAATATCCCTGGCAGTTAAACTAAACCTAGAAATGCAGCTAATGGACGTAGTTACCGCATACTTATACGGATCATTAGATTTTGACATCTATATGAAAATCCCTGATGGATTAACTATTCCCCAAATGAGGAATAACGAACATCGTAGTATGTTCAGCATTAAGTTGCAACGCTCGTTATATGGCCTAAAACAGTCAGGTCGTATGTGGTATAATCGACTAAGCGAATTCCTCCTGAAGAAGGAATACGTAAATAACGAGGCTTTTCCTTGTGTCTTTACTAAGAAATCCCTTAATGGTTTTTGCATCATCTCGGTGTATGTGGATGATCTAAACATTATTGGAACAAGGAAAGAGATTGAAGAAGCAAGTTCAATCTTAAAAACTGAATTTGAAATGAAAACTTTGGGTAAAACCAAGTTCTGTCTCGGCCTGCAGATCGAGCATTTCCCTGAAGGAATACTGATACACCAATCAGCTTACCTAAGGAAAGTGTTGGAGAGATTCCACATGGATAAATCTCATCCCTTAAGCACTCCAATGGCTGTCCGTTCCCTTGATTTGGAAAAGGACCCATTTAGACCTAAAGAAGATACCGAAGAGCTATAGGGACCTGAAGTTCCATATCTAAGTGCAATTGGTGCACTGCTCTATCTTGCAAACTGCACTAGGCCCGATATTGCCTTTGTAGTCAATCTACTTGCAAGGTTCAGTGCCTCCCCTACGAGGAGACATTGGAATGGTGTGAAACATATCCTACGATATCTTCAAGGTTCTCAAGATCTTGGTCTTTTCTATCAAAGAAACAAAGACAACACGCTTATAGGTTATGCTGATGCTGGTTATCTATCTGATCCCCATAATGCAAAATCGCAAAAGGGTTATGTTTTCCTCTGTGGTGGAACAGCCATTTCATGGAGATCTGTCAAACAAACCTTGGTGACCACATCGTCAAACCACTCAGAGATCATAGCTCTATACGAAACTGCACGAGAATGTGTGTGGTTAAAGTCCCTTATAAAACACATTCACGATTCGTGTGGTATCCCTTCTGTTGACTTAAACCCCTCAATTATCCACGAAGATAATGCTGCATGTATTGCACAAATGAGCAACAGCTATGTCAAATAGAACTTGACGAAGCATATATCCCCAAAATTCTTTTATCCTCACGAACTCCAGAAGAGTGGTGAGATCACGATAAAACAAGTACGCTCAAGTGACAATCTAGTTGATCTGTTCACTAAATCCCTTCCCACTTTGACTTTTGAAAAGTACGTACATGGAATCGGGATGCGTCGACTTGGAAGGTTGTTATCTTCAGGGGGAGTAACAAATGTTAAACAATCCTGATGATTGTATCCTCGAGGCCATTTGTAACACTCCACTAAGTAACACTTGCATTCTTCCTTGTCATATTATATCCAAGGGGGAGTGTTATAATATATGTAAATATATTATTATATTGTGTGGATATAATATTAGATATATCCAGTGGGCTTTAGGCCCACAAGACTTAGGGTTAGGTATTATATATATAGTATCGTTCCCTGTATTATGTACTTTACACTTTCATATTGATTGTAACGGCAGTTCATTATTAGTATAATCTCCTGGCTTGGTCGCCCCCAGACGTAGTCACTCCGTGACGAACTGGGTCATCAATACTGTGTTATTTACTTTATGCTTGCGCTTTTCTCTCGATTACAGCAAGGGCAAACTTTATTGGTAAATTTTGGATTGTTATTAAATTTATAAAAAAAAAATTAAAAAAAGGTTGTTGAACAACATATAAACAAATTAGAAACAAAAAGGAATGAATTTGATGAATTTAAGAAAAAGTGACTCAATTTAGAGTTATATACATTTAAATGCATAAAAATGAACAAAATAATCAAATGTTAGAGTGGAACACACCTTCTCCGGGTTACCGGAGGTCGGCGGTATGTTTCCCAGGGTGCGCA
Source organism: Prunella vulgaris (assembly GCA_026898435.1). Classification (NCBI taxonomy): domain Eukaryota; kingdom Viridiplantae; phylum Streptophyta; class Magnoliopsida; order Lamiales; family Lamiaceae; genus Prunella; species Prunella vulgaris. The sequence goes on from JAPKLY010000230.1 coordinate 195,254, forward strand.
AAATGCTCCAATTTAATTAAGATCAATAAAGGCCTATATACTACATCAGCCACTATATATAAGTTACTTGACACTATTTATTTATGTAAAAATTTAGCGATTACCAAGGACAGTCTCTAATTTTTATTTAGTGACGGTCGACAAATACATATTAACATTTATGTATTAATTCAATTATTACTTTAGTGACCTTCAGAAACGGTCGCTAAATAAAAATGCCAATTTCGCATCTTATACACTTTTCCTAAAAAAATATTTTATATTTAACAATGTAAAAAGAGAACATATAAAATTAACCTAAATTAAAATATCTTTTCATAAAACAATCTTTTAATTTTTTTAATTATATATTTAAATTTTAATCTAAAAATTTATTAAATTATATTTATAAAAATGAAAGAATTTCACATTAGAGCTCAAATTTTAAGTTAAGTTTCAATTTAAGATTTCAAATTTAAAGTGTCTCAAATTAAGAACTATATTTTGATTTTTTTTCCTCAATTTAAGATCTAATTTTATTATCTTTGTCTCAATTTAAGGCCCAATCAATTTATTTTTATTTTTTTCAAAACTTCACTAACATAATAATTTTTTTGTATTTAATTAAATTTTTTAGGTATAGTATATCAAACTAAAAATACATAACCAATTTTATGCATGTATTAAACATGCTTTAAAAATTATTTTTCTGGTTGAATGACAAAATGAAAAAAATAATTACGTCCAATATGAATATTAAAAAAAATTATAATTTTTTAATTTTATATTTTAAATCTTAATTCGCAATAAAATATTATTATGTTTTGTGTTTTTTATAAAAATATTAAATTGAAATAAAGACAAATGGAGTGGGTCTTGAATTGAGACAAAAAGAATAAATTAAATCTTAATTTGAGAAAAAACTAAAATACATAACTTGATTTGACACATTTCAAAATTGAGAACTTAAATTTTAACTCAACCTAAAAATTGGGCCCTAATATAAAATTCTTCCTTACAAAAAAACTAAATGGAAAATGATACATTGTCTGCAACCTCAAAATAATTAATTGCTTGTAAAATGCAGGGGGTCTAAGTAAAAATAAAAAAAGTGTAGTTAGGACTAGTTTTAATTAGGGAATACAGTTTTTGTAGTCCTACAAGTTTTCACGAATTTAAATTGGTTCGATAGATTACACATTTTGATATGGGTCTAGTAAGTTTGAAAATATTTTGATTTTGGTCCTCTTACAAACTTGCAGGACCAGAATAAAAATTGATTTTGGTCTTGTAAGTTTGTGAAAGGACCAAAATCAAAATATTTTTAAAACTTATAGGACCAATTTCAAAATTTGTAATTTATGTGGACCAGATTTAAAATGAAGATAAGTTATGGCACTTACAAATCTTTAATCTCTTTTAATTAAGCTTTATGGATTGAAAATTGAAGCATGACCAAGTACATGACTAAAAAATTTACTTTATTCAAATATGAATGATGATATTCGCAGGCAAAAAATTGAAGTGAAAATGATAAATTGTTGATATTGTATAATTCCAATGGTAAATATATATACAATAATAATAAGAAGTATACGTAGAAAACTAAATGCAAGTACACCCATATTATAGCTAGGTTTGGGAATGTACGAAATGCCCTAACTAACTTACGTGCAAACAAATTTGTTATTCAAACAAATCAAGTTAATAATAAAATACTCAACAAATTTGATGTAGTAGAAAATCTAGAGTCGTCGATTGATTCTATTTATTACGTCAAGGACTCTCCTTGCATTAATATAATGCTCAACAACTTCAAGTTCTTCAACCACTTTATTAATGCCTCTAGCACCCTCCAAGCCTCGCCTTCGTCGACGCTCATAATATCTAAATACACCAATGCCCGACAAGTTATATGAACTCCTGCATCGATCTAAGCGTATTCGATATTTTATTTTATGTATTAATAGTTCAATCCTTTAATGTGGTAAAGAAAGCCACATTTTTAAGAAAGGTGATGTCACCAGATTTAGAATCTCAATATCACCAATTACACCCGCCATCGATGGAAAAAGAACGTGCTAAGAAAAAACTTCGTTTTATGAGAGATGTTGCACGATATAATGAAATTGATGATATTTGTATGTAATTAGAATTTCCAATCAATATTAATTATCCTCATTAGTAATTGTTGATTAAATGATGCGTGTGCTCTAGGTTCCTAGATGCGAACCCATAATTTTTAATCTTTCTAAGCAATAAATTTATGTTTCTTACCCATAATTTTTAATCTTTCTAAGCAATAAATTTATGTTTCTTATCTAAAAGAATTTTTGAATTAAATCTTGAAAAAAGAACTTTAAGTAGAAAAACAAGTAGTCAAAAAAAAGATGCGCATCCAGGGAATCGAACCCTGGTCAGTACCGTGGGAGGGTACTATGATACCACTACACCAGATGCGCTAATGCGCCCAAATTCACAAGTACTTTTATTACTATCATGGATTTATTTATTTTTCATTCACAAAATACTTTAGATGCACCTAAATCAACCCCAAAATTTCTATACATGCCCCACCCAAAACGGTTTAATTTTCCTATTTTATTTTCGTATTTCAACCTATTGAATTTTTAATAAATGTCAATAGTATGTCATTCATTAATTTTTTTCATTATATTTGTCATTCACCTGCACTATCAAATACAAAATGAAACGTCAAATATAGAACAAATAATTTAATTTACACTGAAAGTAAAAATAAGTATTGATATCTACTAGATACATCTCTTATTATATGGACCCTTTTCTTTCAAAATCAAAGAAAAACTTCTCCCACTTATGCATTGAAGATTTTTTTTTTTCGCAATCGAGCAAGAGAGCTTGAGAACAAAATTGCACATCCATTAATTATTATGAGCGTCCTATAAATGAATTAATAAAATCATTAATTTCTTAATCATGTGATAGACTTAATTATTCAAGACTAACAATAAAAACAATAGAATAAAAAAATTATAGATGATAATTTTTTTCTTTTGGATATTATAGTCTCACATTAAGGTCCAATATGATATTCCCCACTTTCACTACCTAACTTGAACTCAAGTGTCTAACTATGGAGGATTATAATGTTAGAGTTACACAATATCTCACATGTCACATTGAATTCACAAGGAGGATCATGGGTTTTATAAGGATGGACAATATCTCTATTATTTGAGATCTTTTTTGGAAAAGTTCGAGAATAAATTCGTGTGGGTTCAGTTCAAAGTGGACAGTATTATATCAATGTGGAGATTGGGGTCTATCCATGGACCTGATAGTGGTACTAGAGTTATGGTACCCAAAAAAAAATTCAACGTGGAGTTTCACGATGTAAAATGGAAAAAGATATGAGTTTGGTGAAACGACGAGGTATTTATGAACCAGGGGAATGACCTATTGGTTTGGTGAAATGGAGAGGGGTCCTCTAGCGGGAGACTCGATTATCTATTGATTTTTGTAGGGAGATTTGTCGAATCAAACAATATCCTACACCAAGCTTACAAGGGAAGATCATGAGATATATAAGGATGGACAATATCTCCATTGGTATGAGATTTTTTGGATGAACCCCAAAAATAAATCTGTGTGAAACTATAAATTTGATTCAAAGTGAATAATATCATATCAATACGAAAATTGAAATCCATCTATTGAGTCTAAAACCTAATACTTAATACACTATATTGAATGAAAAAATGAATAACATAAGTTAATTTGATCAATTCTCAAATGACAAATTTGCACTTAATCCAACTCATTCAACTCTTTGTATGTAGCAAGTATGATCACTTTCCACAAATATTATTAGAAGGGAACCTTGGCCATGTTTGTAATCCCCGGGTTTAATCTTTTTCTGTAAATTTTATGAATCTTTGGAATTAATTAATCCTTAAATCGGATATATCGAATATGCGAGTAAAAAAAATTAGAAGGGAACCAAACAAACCCACGTGAATGAGCCTTCATTTCCTTAATGAATTGGGCCGCAATTGCTGAAATGGGCCTGCAAGTTTGGTTTCAAATTTTCAACTTCTTTTTGAACAAGGATATTTCCACCCCATTTTTTTAAGTACTTCACCCCTCTTTTATACTTCATTTTAAAAATATATTTTAAAAATCATAATTATCCTTTAAATATATTTCACAATTATAAAAGATCAGTTCAACCCCCTCTCCTTTTAAAACCTAGAATTTTATTGGTTCTACTCCACATTCTTGAAGCATATATATCGAACGAAAAGATTATAATAATTTTTTATTTTGTCAATATGATTTTGATATAAGATAATAATAGTTTTTCATATGCACATTGATGATTTTTTCGTACGTTTTTCGAACTTTCTTTAAAAAAAAATTCGAACATATTTGTTCCACACTGGTTGGTGGAACAAATGTAAAATGTTCGAAAATAATTTCCGAACATTTTTACTTTGTTCGGAAAAAAATTTCGAACATTTGTACTTTGTTCGGAAAAAAATTTCGAACATTTTGCATTTGTTCCACCAAAATTTCCGAATAAAAATTTTCAAAAAAAAAGTCGAACAAATGTTATTTGTTCGACTAAAATTTTCGAACAAATAGCATTTGTTCGAACAACCAGAGTTGAACAAATGTCTCTAGTGATTTTTTCGCGTTTTTCAATCGATTTTGTCCTACGAAATTTTCCGAACGATTTTTAATTGATTTCCAATTCCAATATTTGTAATAGTAACAATAAAAACTCATTCAAAACATACAAAATTATTCAAACACTTCCATATATAAATCTAATTTAAACCTAAAACTAATAAACTCTTAAATTTATCCATCAAAGAATACTACGGTGGTGGTGGACGTCCGTTGAAAATTATGACGGTGGTGGTGTCGGAAGTCGGCGATGGGAGTCGTCCGAAGAAGATGTTGCACATTTTTTTTAAATGGGGGGTGAACTTGCAAAATAATAAAAGGGATTAAATTGGGAAAATTAAGGGTGGTGAACTGAAATATTTTGATGATGAAGTGGGGAAGGGAGTGAAGTATGCTATTATGGGGGAAAAATATCCGCATCCTTTCTATTTTTCTTTCATAATTCTGGAGTTCAATTGCTAATTCACACAAAAACCAAACTTTCAATTTCTTTTTTCTTTTGTGATTCTCGAGTTCAATTGCTATTTCTTCACACATAAATTCTTATATACACTTGAATTTTAAGAATTTATTTCAATAAATATATAAATATATTTAAAAAATAGAATAATATTATATACTGCTTAGATTATATTTTAGGATAAATTTCATTTTTGCCCATTTTGAAAAGGATGTATTCATTTGTGCCCTCTTTTTAAGAAAAAATTCTTTTTTGCTCATTTTTTAACATAAAAAGTTCATTATATTTTTACTATTCCAATTTAATTCAGGCTGATAAATGATTGGCAAACTGTTCAAAAGATAAGATAAGTTTGATTATGTGGATAATAAATTAGAATTTACAACTATTTGTGTTTGGTTGTGGGTGCAATAAATTAAAATTGAAGTAGTGAGGTAAAATGGACTTTTTCAAGTTCAAATTGGGCCAATAAAGTAATTTTTCTTGAAAGAGGGCAAAAAGAAAAAAACACTCTCTTCAAAATGGGCAAGTTTCACTATAATTATTATTGATTACTATTTAATATATTATTAATTATTATTTGATGTATTGGGGTATTGTTGATTATTAATTTGAAATATTATTAATTCTCACACACTATATATCGAACGGTGTGATTTTTATAATTAATTTTCTAAATTTAAGAGCATATCACACTTGAGTGCACGAAAGAGTCACTCTTCTTCCCACTTTTGTTGCCCTCGAATTCTTCTACAATTGGCATCAATAACACTAGGCATATGTTTTGCTTTAAAAACTCTCATCTAACCTATAAAATGATTTCCCCATTTTGGCTAATCGTTTTCCTCGATCATATATCTTTTTTTTAATACTATTATCCTATATCACAATCAACAAATATTTTTTGTTCTTTTTTAATCAGAGTATAATAATAATTTTGCAAACATAGTGCAGATAATTTAAAGAAATTTTCATTCATATGCATATTAAAAAATTTAAAACAAACATCACTTTGTTGTAAAATATGCATGAAATGATCATATCAAGTTAAGCAATTATACACCCTATTTTTTAATCAAATTTTCACACTAATCACTAATTACTTTTGCCAATAAAAGATTTAGAGTTTTAATCTTTTAACAGAGAGTATGTATTGAAACGTATTTATACATAATAGAACAGATAATTTGGTTGTCATTAGTGTTTATCTACCAGAAACTTGAGAAATTTGGCTTGATATCACTTTTAATATTTAATTTTGAAAATTATCATTTAATGTGTCTTTTTTTTAATGTTACGGAAAAGATCACAGAAAAATCGTAAAGGATTGCAAAAGGCCATTTTTACAAAAAAAAAAAAAAAAGTTATAATATTTTTCAAATACAATATTGGAAATGATATTTTGCCAATTTTTTTCAATATTTTGTCCCTCTATATACTGGACGTCTATCCAGATTCTTCTCTTAATTATAAATATTCTTTTTTTTTTTATTGAACCCATATATAACAAATTTAAAATAATAATTATTCTCCCAATTTTATAAGAACTTGTAAGAAGAAAAATCACACATATAAAAAAAATGTGGAATAAAACAAAAAAAATTAATATTTTAAAGGATAATTTGGTAATTTTTTATGCACTTTCTCCATTTAATAACGTGTGCATACTTTTTTTTATTCGTCAATCAATAAAAAATATGTACAATTCTTTTATAAAAATCATAATTTTATTATCACTTTCATAAAAAAATTTATATTTATAAATGGACTCCATAATATTCTTACTTTATCTTTTTGTTTTAATTTATGTCCAACGAATATTGCACTTTTTTTAAAGGACGAAAAGAGTATAAAGTATTCCCTCCATCCCAAAACTATTTTCACACTTTTCTTACTTGGACGTCCCAACTCTTTTTTTACACGCCTAAAAAGAAAATTCTTTACACTCACAAAAGTTAATAAAGTACATTTTTTCTTATTTTATTATTTAACTTTACACTCACATATTTATTTTTTCTTAATTCGAGTGCCCGGAACTACTATGAAAGTAGTTCTGGGACGGAGGGAGTAAAAAAGTTAGTTGAATTTGGATTAAAAAAATGAAAAGTTGTATATGTAAATATAGAAATATATATATTGTTCGATTAGAATTCATGAAAAGATTTTTTTCAAAAATGTATTTGCAAGTTACTGTAACACATTAGAAAAAATAATAATAATAATTGGACGAGGAGTATGTAATTTGGTAGTTGAATCCGGAAACTTCCGCAACTAGTCTGTTCTCAATTTAAATCCTAAAACCCTCTCTCCCATTCCCCCAAATTGGTTCTATTTCTAAAACCCGATTAATTCTCAAAGCTATCAAGAAACAGCATAAGAAGAAGAAGAACAAAAAAATTTCTGCCAAGAAGATGTTCTTCTTTTTCGCCGGAGGATTAGAGCAGCAGGCGAGGCAGATTTTGAAGAGCGGCGTCGGAAGATGCATAGCGTGCGGATCACGCGCCGATCTCGTGGAGTACGAGAAAGTGCTGAAGCTCTTTTTCGTTCCGGTATGGCGGTGGCCGGGAAAGGAGCCGATTATGCACTGTGAGAATTGCAAGCTCTTCTTCCCTCCGTCTTTCTCTCCGCCGCCGCAGGAGGAGGCCCTGGCGGCGGCATTAAGGTGCCAGTTCTGTGCTCGTCAGGTGGATCCCTCGTTCAGGTTCTGTCCCTCTTGTGGTTCCGCTCTCTGAATTATGAAATTACTCTGTTTGTTTGATTTCGAAAGTGGAGACTGAGTCGGTGGTAGTTTTATGTAATTAAGAAATAGAAAAAGGGAAATAAATGTTATCAATTGTATGTTATGCTCTTGATTCTTCTATTTATGTTCTGTATTTTGGTATATTGAGATGTCTCTTTATCTTAATCTGGAATCATCTGTGGAAAATAGATTGAATAAAAGATAAATTTTGATATGCCTCAGTTCTAAAATTCCATCTTTCAACCGTAGAACAGAATCATGATATTATACATCTGCCATTTTTATACCTCTAGGTTACCAAATATGAAGATCACTATTTTGGTAATCAAAATGATAACTTGTAGGAGATTGGGGGGTGGAGGTGGGGAATTGAGTGCCCATCTGATTCAAAATCGGAACCGGAAGATCCCGGTTTTCTGGTTCGAATGAGATATAATTTAGTGATGGATATTAGGATAGGATAGCAATGCATAATTGATAGCAGCTGGAGAAACAAACAGGGTAATTGCATATATGTTATTTACAGCATAAAAGATCTCCCTGCAAAACAAAACCAGAATATATTTCATAATCTCAATATATACACAGATAATTGTATTTCTTTCCCAAACTACTAAAACATAACAAAGTCCACCATGAAAATGGCCTCGAGCTTAAGTCCACCATGAAAATGCCCTCGAGATTTCTTTTATGGGATGGAGTGTAACAGGACAAGTGGATGTTATATAGACAACCTTAGCTATAAGCTCAATAAAATTACATTAAGTGGATTTTCAGTACTCAGCTTAAGAGTATGATGTTTAAGAATAAAATCGAAAGCTTTCACTTGATTCGATATCCTAGAAATTCAGAAAATGAAATAGCAGATGGAATACCATTGTGGATCTTTGTCAACCTATGATAAATGCAGGACACAACAATAGAACATATTTAATTGAAAAACACCTCTTGATTATCTAGTTTGTTATGAACACATGAGTATAGGACCAGAATGTCATAAGTTAGCAATAGTTAAATTTTAATGCCCTCAATTTTCTACCCCAAAGAAAAGTCATAAAATTGCAACAATCACTATGTCAGTGTCATAAAAAATTAAGGCATCATGTAGAGTGATACTGGTTCACACATGAACTTCTTTGAAGGATGCGAATTGTTTCATTAAAGAGTATTGAGTTGAAGGGTGTAAGTTGTTTCACTTAAAGGTATGAGTTGATCTGCTAAAAAATATTGCAAGCCAATACCACCTTAAACAAGTTTCACCATGCACACACTCAAACATTAATTGAAGATTTGAAGCACATAGATTAGAATTAGCAGACATTCTTCAGAGTGAAGGAAGCTCGCAGTTTGAAAGATAGATTTCGAGTTGGCTGTTCTTGTTGGAGGATTAGAATAGGCACCAGGAATAATACAATGTTAAAGGATATTTGAATGATAAATTGAAAATTTTCAACTTGTGTCTATTCCATTATAAAGGGATTTTCCGGGTATGAGGTGGCTCAAATATGAAATCTCACCATGACACATTCAATTGAACTTATTTCGAAAACAGATAAATCCATGATGAAATGCAAGCAATTCGAAACACAGTTTTAAAAAACATTAACACCACCAGTCCACCCACTCTCTACTACAAAATAAAAAAATCATGACATGACAAAATGATAACAATCCTCATAAAAAACACATATTATGGACTAATATTATTCTAGAAGGCAAAAAGATCAAAATGAGATTACTTTCTCCATTGTGAAACATTTGAGTGAAAGGGAGCTTGGGGTGTGATAGTGTGATGTAGAATACTCACACCCTTCGAAGTTGCAAATTCTCCGAGTAGTCTCATTTTTGCTGGAGGAGTAGAAGAGGAAATTTTCATATAATGCCTTCAAGATTACCCCATCTTTGGAAACTCTAATAGGGAAAACTGATTCATTAAACCCTACAAGATCAGGGATATATCCTATGACAAATTCCTTTGTCCATGATTTTTCGTCCCCATATATCTTCATCAACCAGATTGTGATCATGCTTACATGATTACATTTAAAAACACATACACAGAGGGTGCCTTCCACTGCTTTAATGTCCATGTTGGTGCTTTCTTTTTCATGTGGAGGAGAAAAGGTGCTGAAAAGTTCCGTTTCAAGATCTAAGCAAGAAATCCTTAGGTTGTCAGTTTCAAGGTCAACGTAAGAAATCCTTTGATTGTCAATGTTGTTACCATCGTATGCCAACCAGTGAAGATTCCCATTCACAAATTCTCCTATATCGAAATTGTGATGAACTAGTGCATCAGATGTAATGCTTCTCCATGACCCGGTTCCAATGGTGTATACCTTGCACTCGGATGCAGGACGTACATGCAATGTCCTATCTTTTTGTCCATGGAAAATAGCTACAGCCTTATATTGGCAAGTTATTTTGCTCACTCCAAATCCGTAAGTGATAACTCCTGCTTTTGAAGGGTCAAACTGATGAGAACCAGAATGATTAAGGTTGATATATTCACGAGTGACTGGATTGCATAAGCGAAGTTTAGTATCACTACTCAAGAGAAGCAACCCATCAGCTGAACCCTCTATAAATGCATATGCAGGGTGGGCATAATTGAGCTTGGTGATCGTATTGAAGTGAAAGTCATCGAGGTTTTGGTGTCGGATATCGAGCACATTCGTAACCTCAATATCTTTGTCCACCATGCCGTGTCGTAGGACAGTAAGAGCAAGTCCGGGGACTGGTTTGGAAAGATTGAAACTTGTGGACTCGACTAAGCTGCGCCACGACTTGCAGACACACTTGCAACGTATAATGTGTCGTGGCGGGAGTCTCGACATGATTCTAATGATGATTTCTAACGGTAGACATGCCATGAAATCTTGCTTTGTTGATTTCATGATTATGTACCTCCATGATCAAAGAAAACAGGATTAGCCAAAAAAAAAGGGATAAACCTCTGTTTGTTTGATAATTTATAAGCACTATGTGTAACAATCTAACTACCGCTCTTCTTCTCAAAACAATAAAAATCATAGTGATTTTGAATGCGTAAATATCATCATCAGAATAACATAAATAAAATAAATATCCAATAGAGCAAAAACAAATAATAAACGGAAACTTACCAAAAAGAGATTAGCTTTGCAAAAAGAAGCAGCACACCATGCATCAATCAATTCTCGTGAGAAGGAAGCAGTTTTCCGATGCTAGAGTTAAGGGTTGCGAAGGCGTGGCGGCTATTTAACATATTCGGGAATGCAGGGCCCAGATTACTGGGCCATGGGAAGTATGCCATTTATTTATTTATTTATTATTAAAAGAGTGTTCGTTTTAGATTGTCTTATAATGTCATATTGTTCAAATTTAAAAAAAAAAAAGTGATAGTCTTATAACAAAGAGTGAGTACTATGTAAATAATATTTATTAGAAATAATTTTGTGCATAACATATTTTAATTCACGTAATAACACACAATTCATCGCATGGTGTTAGTTCGTATATAATGTGGTGTTAGTTTATATTCCCTCTATCCACCAAATATATGCATCTTTCTTTGCACGTAGTTTAATATAATATTTCGGAGGATATTTTAGGATATTGTGGAACCGTTTATGAATAAAATGAATATTTATGGGAAGTACACACAATACTCCAAAAATATCCTCCGGTATATTTTATTAAACCACGTGGAAAGAAAGTTGCATATATTTGGTGGACAGATGAAGTATATTTTAGTATGAATGATACATACAGTGTTAATTCATATAAAGTGTAATGTAAATTCAAATACGTTGTGGCCTTAATTTATATACAATATTTTATATCATCTATATGTATAATAATCAAATTCAAAATACTTATTAATGAATCCGAATTGAATTTTGCTTGATTGGATTCACTGTTGTTCACTATAATACTTATTGTATAAACTATTCATATAATACTATCTTTAATGAAATATATTTTTTTTTAAATGATAAGTCATTTTTAATAGAAATACTATCACTTTTTATTAAGTATTATTTGTTTAAAAGTTATTTATTTTTAAGTGATACATTTTAAACAAGAAAAAAAATTAAATAATATTATTTTAAAATATGAGATGTTTTCACATAAAAAAAAAAGTAGAAGAGGATTTGTATTAATTTAAGCAGCAATATCTTTACATGCTACATCATCTACCCAAATGGGTTCTCTAAATGTGTTTAGCGAGTCCGTCTGTCACTTAGGGATGTCAATAGGACGGGGCGCTACGCGAAACAGGATGGGATATATAACTTTTTGCTCCGGCCCACTCCTACCTACGAGGCAAAAAAAATTTGTCCCCGTCCCCATCTCTATTTTCTCTCGGGATTCTCCCTCTCATTGCCAAGTCTATTGCCACTTGGTGAATTCGACTAAATAATTTTTGAATCGGCTATTTAATCCTACTTGTTAAAATTTACAAAAAATATTAAGAGAGATAGAAATTTTTTATTTAAACGAATTAATTAATTTTTTTATTATTAGAATGAGTATTTTACGCACTTTTCACTTATATACTACTCCCTCCGTCCCAGAACTATGAAAGTAGTTTCGGGCACGCGAATTAAGAAAAATCAGTGTATATGATTGTAAAGTTGAATAATAAAATAAGAAAAAGTGTATTTTATTGACTTTTGTAAGTGTAAAAAATTTTCTTTTTAGCTATTTGAAAGAAGAGTTGGGACGTCCTAATAAGGAAAGTGTGAAAGTAGTTTTGAGACGGATAGAGTATTTGATTTTAGGTGAACTCAGTTTTTCAATAATCACTATATAAATCAATTATCACTCTTAAAATATTACTCTATTAAGACTATCTTCTTAATTTTGAGTATGAATTATTTTCATAATAATGATAGTTAAAAATGAAACTCAACGTTAAGTCAAAATTTTCCCGGTTTTAATCGAAATTTTGACTTTTTAATTTTTAAAAACGCGTATGCCTACACAAAACGCCTGACCCAATTATTATTTTCTGAATAAAAGAAAATTAGTTTTAAAAAAACCAAACAAACTCAACTGACATGCATCATATATCAGCTCTGCAGCACCAGCGCCCCCCAACAGCAAAAACCGCCTATAAGAGCTACACACCTCACGCATTTCATCTGTTGCACTGCATCAAGATATCGAAATTACAGTTACATCAAATCGCATTTCGAAAAGTGGGTTTCTGGAGATGTCACAGACACGAAGCGGCAAGAAGAGGGCCTCACTGCCGGCGGAGGCTTCCGGCAGCAAGGAGGGCTCCCCCAGTCCTACCAAGCTAACTCGCCTCGCCGTCAAAGCCCTCGAAGACGGCAAGTCTCATCTGGCGCCGCCGCTCTTGAATCCGGAGCCGTTTAAGGGCCGCAGTATGCAGAGGAATGTGACGGTCGAACACACCGCCGGTGCGCCGGCGGTGTTCAGGAGGAAGGCGAATCAGATAAAGACGCGGCTGGAGGCGTCGATAGCGCAAGTTGAGGTCGTCATCGACGGTACCGATGAAAGGGCCGGCTGCTTCGTGGTGCGAGAGGTAGGCGGAGAGCTCTTTGTTGAGCTCCTGGATATGGTGCGTCCCTTCACTCGGTTGACCCGTCTTAATGTGGGGAATCTCGTTGAAGCGATTGTTCGCCACATGCGTGACAGTGTGGCTTTTGATTTTGTCGTTCCAGAGTAGCATCGCTCGATCAATGCCGGCCGCGATGGATCTCTGTTTCTTCAACCTTTTGTTAGTTCTCATGCATACTCTTTCTCTCTCTACGAATCCTCTCTCTCTCTCTCTCTCTTCAAGACTCTGTATAGTTTGCTTTTTTGGTGTGGCATGATAATGAGGATCTGCAATGTTGGTACTAGCTGTTTGTTTTAGTTGTTGAAATGTTGGTGTTCTTGACATTTTCTGTTGCTAAAATTCATCGCAGATTTAGTTTTTCTGTAAATAAATTGCTCATTTAGATCTTTCTAATTTCTACACTTAATTGTGGTTTTCAATGGATTTAGTTTCTATGAATAAATTGTATCATCATATATGTTGTTGCATTTTCCCTTTTAAAGCATTTCTTGCGCGCGTTCTGAGTGATGTCCTCGTCGGGTCAAACCAATGTGAAGTTGAAAGAAGCCAAACACAACATATATCTTTTAGTTGATCTATATTTTTTCGATTAATTATTTTTAATTAGCGTTTGATTTTTAAATGTAGAGCTTAATTAATTTTTAATTAGATCGTTTCTCATGTATAAAATTAATTATAATTCGAGATTTACTTTATTTGAATACTCTCTATATCTTATAAAGATTAAGCTCGTAATTATGTACTTTATTCAGAATATATAAATATAAAACATTGCTGGAGTTACTAAATTAGTAATTTTGTTTTTAACTTACTTGAATTAATAAGCTTGTTTTGACTAGTACTTTCGTTTTGCTTTAGAATATAAGTAATTTCAATCTTGGTACTCTTTTCATAATTAAATTTCTTGATTAATTGTTGGAATGGTTGGGGTTTTGCAATCTTGTTACTTTAGAATTTAACTTTTCTATTGATGGAATTCACGCATTTGTCATAAATTTGGTTTTTCTAGGAATAATTAGTGCATTTTATTATTACTATCATGTTGATGTGATTTCTCGTTAACAAAAGAAATAAAAAAAAATTAATGGACATTTTCTTTTATTTTGTTTTTCTCTTCATAAAAATCATCGAGCCAACTACAAATGTCAAAATCAAAATCAAAAGATAAATTTTTTTGTGTATTTAGATTGAATTTGATAACGGAGCATATGATAAAATTAATAATATATGATAAAAAAAATTTGTGTATTTATATGTATTTTTTGAAAATGTTTTTTATTATTCTTTGCAAATAATCACTTAATTTATAAATATATTTCATAATAAATTTTTTTTTTTACTTCGAATATACCAGTATGAATTGTTAAGAACACGCTTTTATATTTTATTTATCTATATATTAGATTTAAAAATTTTGTAACATTTTTGGAACCCAAAACTTAAGCATATCATTGATTTAATAAATTACGTACTTAAGAAAACATCAACTCAAGTTCTATTTGTTCTCCGTCAAAAAAAATTAAAAAAAAAAAAAAAACTCAAGTTCTATTAGTTCAGTAGAGAAGTCATGATTTCAATTTAAAATGGGTAAAACATTATTAATTTAAATTATATAGCATAATATGATTTTATTGAAATAACATATTTAAATTTTAGAGAAGGTATTGTGTGTTATACACATGTAAATAAAATTCGAGTATAACAATTTAACTCAACTCAAATTGTCAATAAATAAATAGTTTAGATCGAATCTCAATTTCAATCAAGTCAAAATTAATACACAGATTCTATTTTACGTGTGTATTAATACACACATAATACTTTGCCTTTGCTTAAATGCAATCAATATTCTTAAAATTTAGATTTTAATAAATTATTGTTAACTTTTAAATTTCACTAACTTCAATTATTACTAAAAGTTTATTAATATTAATACAATTAAAATTAGTATTAATGATTTTAGTTATTTACCAAACATCATAATTTGTTGAAAGTTTTACTATAAGTAAATATTAAATAAATAAAAATAATTAAATTATAAAATATTGAATTTTAATTAATAATAAATAATAATTATATTTTAATAAAAAGGGTTAGACACACTCATACAATTAGAAATTCTTTCTCCCCTATAGGTACACCAAAAATTCCATCTCCCCAATAAATATAATTTGTAGCTTTTTACAGAAAAAGTAACTTGTCAGCTGATTATAGATTACCGACTTTTTTATAAAAAAAAACGTTGGGCCCTACCTTGTTGACTGCAAATTCTGGCTTCAATGAACACTATAGTTGTTGTTCCCAAAATCGAGAGATTTCTCAACTAGGAACGATGAGATTAGAGATGCTCAACGGGCCGCGGGCTAGCGGGTCGGACCGTTTAACCCTGTAATTTACAGGATTAGGTCCGAGCATATGGCGGCCCGTATAAAATCGAGTTCTTTTTTGCCCGGAACGATTAGCCCGCATGCTAAACGGGCTAGCCCGCCGGTTTTCCGGACTGGCCCGGTAGCCCGGTTTATTTTTATTAAATTAATTATATAATATAAATTGGAAAGTGGGGTCTGGTTCTCTCACTGTTGTAATTTGTGAACTTGTATTAAGTCATTAATATTTTATACTTACAATTTGTATTATAATTTATAACTAGCTAACACGTTTATTAATTAACTTATTACTCATATTAATTATTAATTTACTAATTTGTTATTAACTAAGAATTAAAAATAGAAAATAGTAGATAACTAGATATCAATCAAATTAAGTTCTCATATCCTTCAATTAGGGTTAATGTGTGAACTTTATGGATTATGTTGTTAGTGCGTGAAGTTTATGTTGTTGATGTGTGAAATTTATGGATTATTTTAGTTATTAAATCATTAATTGTATTTTACATTAAATTTTAATTTTTTACCCAGAGCCCGTTTAGCCCGCGGACCGCTAGGGTTATGGTTAGGTCCCGAGTATTAGTGGCCCGTTAAAAACGAACTGCTAAGGCCCGGGACCGTTTAGGCCCGCAGCCCTGTAGAGTTAGGGCCAACCCGTTTAACATCTCTAGATTAGATGAAATTATTGTAAAGTTGTAAATAACACAAAATTTGCCTTGACCTTCTATTATCAGACCTAGAACTTGAATGTGAGTTTATTTTTCATTACTTTGAGAGCAAAATTATGCTGAGTAATCTCTCTCTCTCTCTCAAGCCCTCTTGGGGGCTATTCATACATCATGTTTCCTCTTGGACATGCGCTGTGTGGTCCCAAAACCGTCAGTAGTGGTGTGTACCCTTCTTTCTCCACCATCCGGTGACTTTGTACTTGGCCTATAGGAAGGTGACATGTGACTGAATATTCTTCTTGGTGGAGCTTGGAGTGTTAGAATCAGATCTTCTATATTTTTATCTTTGATTTCCTCGCGAGACTCGATTGCTTGAGATTTCACGTGGAGTTCGATTCATTGCGGAAGTTCGAGGTCGAACTCCTTCATTGTTCCTCAGGGTTGCCCGCGCTATGGAGTCGGTGCCATGGCAGGGCTTTCTAGTCTTGTTTGGTCGACCTCAATGACTCCAATTTGCTCAAGTCCGACCAAGGTGCTTAGCTCAGGCTGGTCCGCTCTTGGACAGGGCTTGGTCCCAATTACTAGGCCATGTCTTCAGAATATGGGCCCTTATGGCTATTGGGCCTGAGGTTCAAAACTCAGTTGAAAGTATACCACAACAATAGTATAATGCACTATAATAATAAAATAGTAAAATCAAAACTATAGTATAATACACTCTATATAGATAGAAAATTATATAAACGTCTAAAAAAATTGTAAAGTCGCCTAAAAAAAATTGAGCAAACTCGCTTTCATTCTAGTAAATTTGGAAACTAACAGCATTGAAATCTAAAACCTCTGAAAATAAAATCAATACCTAAAAAATTCACGGTACATAAATTTTAAAATCTAAAAATTCACAGTAAGAAAAATTCAAAACCTAAAATTTGTCGTTGTCTTGGCCGTAGATCTAGGTGTCGTCAAATAGAAAATCAATGGGCTAAATTTGTTATTTTTCAGAAATTTATTGGAGCCCATCAATTTAAATCAAAGCCCCAAGACTAAACTCAATTTACACTTTGATTAAATCTGAACGAAGAAGTTAGCAATAGACGTGAATGGCAGCCATGGAAGAACCACAGCCAATTCCGCTAACACAGCTTGTTTCCGTGCACTTGCTTCGCACATGGAAACCGCACGCTCAAGGCATAACAGCTCACGCGGCCACAAGCGCCGGATTCGTACCGCCAACACATCCACGGAAACCGCCTCAGCTCTTTCACTAAATTTGCCGGAAATAATGGAGCTCCGCCAAAGCCTTCTGCTCTCGCCGCCTCTGTTTCGCCGAGAACATTCACGCCGCCGTCGCGTCGAAGCATCTATTCGCATCACCATTGGAAACCAGCGTTCGAAGTATTCCGCCGGAATTAACTCACAGACGCGGCCTCTATTGCCGACGAACCACACACGCAGCTGTCCACATCAGAAATCGAAAACCAGCCGCCGTATTCCACCATCATCTTCGTCAGTCTGCACATCCGTCGTCGTCCTCCGTTCTGCCCAAATCTGAAGTCGCCTCAGTTCGCAAAACCGCCGGACCTCGCTGCCGATCCAGAAACCGCCACTAGCCGCCGCGTTCATAGTCGCGCCCCACATCCGACCATTGAGCCACTGCTATACCCGATTGACGCTGTAAAACACCGAATCTGAAATCGCCGGTGTCCGTTCAAGCCACGGTGAATTGAAGTCGCCGATGATGCCGGAAAGCTCCCCAAGATGCGCATCCTCTTGCTGGTAATTTGAAAATTACATGGGCCAAATTATTTGCTGGGCCCATTTCTAAATTAATAAAAATATATATAGGCCCATATAGTTTTGTTGAAGAAAAGGTGCGTTATATGTATATTCGAGAATTCGTAGAGAAAAAACAGTAGACTAGGGTTTTATTTTATTTTTGGGATTAAAGTTTTTTTTCCTATAACTTGTCAAAAATAAACAAAGAAATTAATGATACTTCTATAAAAGAAATTAAGAATAAAAGGATGATTGATATGAAAATTAATTCTTCAATGATGAAAATGAGAATAAATCTATAGTAATTATAGCAGTTAGTGAGGATAAAAGATGTGCATAATATATATTTTTCTTCTAAATAAGATAATCGCTTGCCCCCATTTGATCACCCTCCTCTCATTTTACAATGATCTTCTTCATTATTTCTCCACGCCACAACTAACAAATTTTTAAATTTGGAGCACATGATGTAACCACAATAAAGACAAACACTCATTCAACATATATAAGAGTAAAGATGAAAATAACATTTTTTTTATTTAACATTGAAAAATTTGAAACAAGCGTCCACTAATTAATATCTAATTAATAGGAGGAGGTTCAATAAAAGCAGAACCCGGAGAAATGTATTCCCTTGAGTGGGAGGGATGGTTTATATAAGGAAATACATACACCTTGTTTTCACCATCCTGGAATGGCCTTACCAAAATTGATAAGTTGCTGTTAATAAAAACGGCGCTCCTAATTTCTTGTAAATCAGTTGGAACCCAACTCTCATATGACCAATCGAAATAAAAAGCCGAACACGAATAGAGGTCGAGCTCCAGCTCGCACGCCACTAAGAGATCGCCGTCGCCCTTAACCAAGTGCAAACGTTGATTCCGAGCACCCAATATATGGCTCCCTTGAGCTACAACAACTTCTGTCCACAATCCATCTGCTAAATTATATCTCCACATAAAACCATCTTCAAAAAGACAAAAGAGTTGTTCATTCATGTATTGAATACCACAGCAGTCCCTTTGTGTTGTATCAACAAACTCTAACCTCCATTCTTTCACCTCCTCATTCAAGTCACAACTAGTAATGTAATTCTCAAAACCCAAAATATGAGACACCTTCATACGAGAAAATAAGAAAACTCGAGAAATTGGATTGCCAGAAAAGGCAGCAAAGAAAGGCATCCAATTTGTAAAAGACAACGGGATGAAATCTTGGCTATAAGGATTGTACATAAAAATCTCCCATTTATTCGTGTAGCAATGATGATAATTGCCAATCAACCACCCTTGCTCTGAGCCAATAACTGTTACTCTATTAGAGTAAAATCTCGATGTGTATCTGTTGTATATACGTGGGCAACGAAGTTAACATGGTCTAAACATATATAAAAGAAAAAAAAAATCTTATCTTGCATAAATTCAAGGGATTATAGTTTTATAAGTCTAATAAGTTGACACCAATTTGATTTTGGTCCCAATCAATTGCTCATTTTGATTTTGGTCCTATAAATTTAAAAATATTTTAAAATTGGTCCTAGTACATGTGATAGCAGGCTGCACAACCGATCAATGATTATATAGTTATTTGTTTGACTTTTTATTACAAGTGGCATGATGATTAAGTCTTAATATATGAGGGACAATATTTATTTAAATAATGTCTTATAATTATTTTTTAAAAATTCAAATTATCAAAAATTGTTAAAAAAATCAGAATATTTTCAAATTAGACCAGATTCTAAAAATTAAACCAACAACATGTGCTTTGTTAATAATAATATAAAAATAAAATAATATCAATATTAATCAATAATTATTTTTTGAAATTTACTATTTATATTTAAAATTTTTAAATTTATAAAAATACTAATTCAAATAAAAAAATATAATACAAATAAGCTATAGAAAAATATTTACTTGATTTAATTTATTTGATTTTTTATTAAGTTAATTCTTTTATTATTTATTTGTTTAACATTTTTTAATTAAGTTATTAAATTTATTTATTTAGTATTGTTTATAAATTAACTTAATAAATAATAAAAGAATTTATTTATTAAATAATATAAATTAAGTTAACAAATAAATAATAAAAGAATTAACTTAATAAATAATACTAAAATTAAATAAATTTTTAGAAAAAATTCTTGATTAATAAATAATACTAAAAATAAATAAATAAGCAAAGAATTAACTTAATATATTTTATTATTTATTTAGTTGAGGAGGAGGATTATAAGATGAAAAGAGAGTAATAAAATATAATAATTATATATTATCTTATTTAGAAAAATAATATTATATATATTTTTAATCTCTTTAACCATATTATAATTACTATACATTTCCAATTAAAAAAATTCTTCTTCCGATTAAAAAAAATTCTAAACTAAGCACTAACTAATGTGTCATCAAAGAAAGATGTACCCACATGAGTTTTTAGCTATTTATGAATTAAATATAACTTTTCAAATGTAAAAAAAATCTGATTTTTACAATTATATCCAATCCGTATTTATATTTTTTTAAAAAATCTATTCTCATTTACTTTATAAAAAAATATTATTTTATTATTATCTCCAAAAATAATTATTTTATTTATAAATGAATTTTACATATTTTATTATATATTCTTTTTAAAGTCACGTCTATTTAGTTAAGAATAAAATTATTGTCCAGAAGGAGTAATATATTCTCTTTGTTTAGTATTTTTTATCAATTTCAAAATTTTAAATATAAATAGTAAATTTCTAAAAAATAGTTCTTGATTAATATTGAGATTATTTTATTTATATATTATTATTAACAAAGCACATGTTGCCGGTTTAATTTTTAGAACCTGGTCTAATTTGAAAATATTCTGATTTTTTAACAATTTTTGATAATTTGAATTTTAAAAAAATAATTATAAGAAATTATTTAAATAAATATTGCCCCTCAGATATTAAGACTTAATCATCATGCCACTTGTAATAAAAAGTTAAACAAATAACTATATAATCATTGACCTATTGTGAACCTGCTATCACAGGTAATAGGACCAATTTCAAAATATTTTTAAATTTATAGGACCAAAATCAAAATGAGCAATTGATTGGGACCAAAATCAAATTGGTGTCAACTTATTGGGCTTATAAAACTATAATCCCTAAATTCAGTAACGAATTTCATAAATAAAAATTGCAAGTTTCATAATAAAACTCAAAAGTAGACCAGGCTCAATATTCATATAAAGAGACTCCATTCTGCAGTAACTCTATTTCTCTAATTCTCAAAAATTGATTTTAGTTGTTTAAATTAAAGGGGAAAATTTTATATTGGCTAAATCCTAGTGACTTGTTTGCTTTTCTGTCATGTTTCGGTACGTATTGTGGAAAAAATAAAGAAAATACCAGGTGAGGCAATCTAACCACATGGTGGAATTAACGGGATGAAGTTCTTCGTGGAATGACATGAAATGAGATGGAAGTTTACAATATTCATAAAAAAACTAATCAAATATCACCTACACTGCATTTTCAGATTTTTTTCTTTTTTTACTTGATGTGTAAAAAATGGTTCCTGCAAAGAGTTTGGGCTAAAAAAAACAAATAGGTACTAGGGTTTGATCAAAATTGCCTATTCTCACTAGATTATCATATTACAATTTTTACTCACCAGAAGGTATTAAAAAGTCACATTAATTAAACCAAGTGCACTTTCACAAAGACTCTACTATTATATAATATACATATAAAAATACATAAAAGTACCTGCATCCTTGCGCCAATATTGAGGTTTTAAATATTTTGCAAGAATAAGGATCGTATATCTCACATCTGAGACGATTCGAGTGATCCTCTGCCCAGCTAAGATGGCAGAGCCAAGGTAGATTCCGGTGATTCTTATATTTTATCTTCCTACTTTTTGGTACAGGAATACTCCAATTCTTACAGATCGTGCCGAACCAGATTAGGTCGACGGCGTCTTCCAGTTTCCCCATGATCAGCTCTACAGTATCTATAGGAAGATCAGCCCACGGCGGCTTTCTCTCTCTCTCTTCTTCTTCATTGTTCGTCTGAATTTTCTTTCTCCGGTACTTCTTCACCATGTTTCGATTTTCATTTCCGAATTTAATTTCCTTATGAGGAGATTGAACACTGTTTGTTTTTTTATAACGGAGTTAGAGTACTTATAACCACATATTATGGGTTTTTCATAACGGAGTTGGACTTATAACCACATATTATGGGATCCTATACGACTTAGTCTCACGTGCATTAAATTCAACACATGTATATTTTTAAAATTCATACTCCCAAAAAATTATAAACATACAGAATAATATATATAAAAAATTTGGTTATCCATAAGGAATAATTTTTTTTTAAGTTTTGTTGTTAATTCTATTTTGTTAAAGTTATTTAATTTTAAAATTAATTCTTTAAATTTGAACCGATCAATTTCTAAAATTAAAAAAATATTACACATAAAATAGCAATTGAAATTTTTTAAAAACTAATTAAACTCTGATAATTTTTTTACATAATTAAATAAATATTTAAATAATCAAATTAAAATTAATAAATAAGGTCGGGTTGCATTGCAGCGCGGATCTCTATGCACTTAAGCTTAGGAGATGCTCCTTTAACTGAGTTTGGAGATGTGGGAATTTAATAGCTCATAAACTCACTAGTTTTAGTTTTAATTGTACAGTCTTTCTTCTCGGTTGATACTCTTCATTCATTGTTGAAGATATTAATGCCGATTTGGCTTAGTTAATTAAATTTATTTCCCCATTAAAAAAGAATCCGATTAAAAAAATATTCATATTATATATAATTTGTTATTATATTATAAATAAATAAATAATGTGCAAAATTTTAAATTAATGGAAAATCTTAGTAACAATTTTATTGTATAAATTTTTTATTTCTATTTTTTTTATTAACATTATGCTATTAGATATAATTAAAGTATGCAAATAAATAAATATATGTAATGGTTTTGAATCTAATAATAATACTCCCTCTGTCCCACAGGAATTTGCACACTTTCCTTATTTAAATGTCACACACAAATTTGCACACTATTAAAAAAGGAAACATTAATTTACGTGCACACTCACAAACATATACACATATTAATTTACCCATATGCCATTATTTTATATATAAATACATTTTTCTTAAAAAATGTGCCGTCCCGTAGAGTGCAAATTCCTACGGGGTGGAGGGAGTAATAAAATTTTAAAATATGCAAATTACAATAATTTTTTATATATTGGCGATGAAATGAAGAGAATCTTGTATCTCTAGTATGCAACGAGAGAACGATTCATTTTCTTTAAAATTTTAATATTTTATGATAATATAAACAACAAAAGTTTTAGCCATATTTGACCCAATGCATGTTATTAAAATTTATTCTTATGTATATGCCTCAAATGTACGTATTTTTGAAAACTCGCTCTCATATTTTCTGAGATTTTACCTTTGTTTAAAATAAAAAATAAAATTGATTTTTTAATACAAATAAAATTTTAGTAAAAACAATAATAATTTTATAAATATATTTAAATTACATTATAATACAAAAGACTTACTCTAGAGTCTAGACACCAATCAATGTGTATTAAAGAAAAAGAATCACAAGATAAATTGAACTTCCACATCATCATTAGGTTAGGATATGTATAACTAAACAAAAAAATGGAATGAAGTTCATGGACTCACAATTTATGAAATCAAATCCAACTATTGGAGATAAAATTAAGTAATATATATAAACAAACACTATTACATTTTTTAGTTTGCATATAGCTTTACTTAGAGAGCTCATTTGCTAATGAGCTTTCTAAGCAAAGCTCAGTAAATTCGAAAAAAAAAAAGTCTTAGAAAGCGGTTATGAACCGCTAAGAATAAATAAAAAAAAAAACCTTGGACAGCGGTTTTCGAACCGCTAAGAATAAATAAATAATAAAAAAATAGCTTGGACAGCGGTTAAAAACCGCTATGCCCAAAGCGG
This sequence comes from Prunella vulgaris, assembly GCA_026898435.1. Lineage (NCBI taxonomy): Eukaryota > Viridiplantae > Streptophyta > Magnoliopsida > Lamiales > Lamiaceae > Prunella > Prunella vulgaris. The sequence continues at coordinate 219,512 of JAPKLY010000230.1, forward strand.
TTAATGACCGCTATAACCTTTACCACTTAGACAGCGGTTCTAAACCGCTAAGGGCCGATTATAATCGGGCCCAGTAAACCCTCCTCCCTTTCTTCTTCTCTCTTTCTCTCCTCCTCCTCCCACGCCGACCGCCGCCCCTCCTCCACCATTTCTGCCGCCGCCGCCTCCGTTGGAATCCCAACCGCCGCTGTCGCCATCCTACCGATCAGATTTTGAAATTTCGTCCCCATTTACTAGGTATGTAATTAATTGTTTAATATATATATATGATATATATATATATATATATATTATATATATTTATGATATTATTTATATTAATAATATTTTGTTTTATCTTTTATGTATTTTTAATTATTTATACATTTAGTTGTATATAAAATAAGTAAATATTATTTGCTAGTAAAATATTTACGTATGAATAAATATCAAATAAAATGGCTTTTAGCGACCGCATTTTAGCGGCCACCAATAAAGCGGCTTTTAGCGACCGCCAATAAAGCGGTCGCAAACATATCAAATAGCGACCGCTTTTGCGACCGCAGTGGTGTTTTGGTAAAGTTTGGAAAATTTGCGACCGCTAGCGGTCGCTAAATCAATTTAACATTTTGCGACCGCCAGAAGCGGTCGCAAACATATTAGTAAATTAGTTAGCAACCACCATGCAGCGGTCTCTAGCAGAATTTCGGTCGCTAAAATTTAAACTCGTACATGGCAAACCGGAAAAGATGAACCGGTTTATTTTTTAATATTAGCGACCGCTTAAGCGGTCGCTAATTTAGTATCCGGTTTAGGGTAGTTGGCTCCCATTTAATTTTGTAATTTTGCGACCGCGAAAGCGGTCGCTAAAACGCGATTATAGAACAGATTCATCTTCTATTTTCTTCAGTTTTTTCGGGGAAAAAACCCCACTCCCACCCCAAAAAATCTCCCAAATTCAAACAAGGATTGTTTCAACGTGTTGGTGGCAATTGTGGAGGTCTATTATTATATTGTGCTCGTTGCTTCTAATTCACCGTACATTTTTATAATTTTACCGTTTATTTTTAATTTTGTGTATTATATATGTTTTATAAGTGTTCTTCATGTGACTAATTAAATTTTAGAATTTATAATATTCATGTATTAGAATTGATAATGTGAATAATTATTGTAATTGATTATAGTTGATTTTTTGTTTTAAAAATTGGATATGTTTGTTTATAGTCGAAACTCTGCCGAATTTTTTTATAATTTATATGTGATTTATTTTTAATTTGTATCAGATGGAACTCCCTGATCGTCGTTGGATGTATGAAATGCCTCGTTTGATACAAGGAAATATGAATTATGAATTTTGCGAGAAACTTGATGAGTTTATTACGTTTGCCCATAGTAAACCAAATTGCATGGATAGTTGTGGTCGGATTAGATGTCCTTGTTCAGGCAGAAAGTGCAGTAACAGAAGATTTTTTAGCATAGATGAGGTTAAAACTCATCTTGTGAGGTTCGGTTTTGCTCCATTTTATTATAATTGGACTGGACATGGCGAAGACAGGTGGAATTATAATTTGGAAATAGTGATTGCCTTATATGATCAATTGAGTAGTTATGGAGGTGAGAGATTTGAGATTGGTGGTTCGAGCTGCGACCCGTCTACACCATTGGATGAGCTAGATGAATTCCAACGGTATCATACGATGATTGATGAGTCTGGTTTGGGTGTTGACCACACAGCCATGGAGGAGGAACCAAATCCCCGTTCAAAGAAATTTTTTGAGATGCTCAAATCTGTCGATCAAAAATTATTTCCTGGTTGTGATACTGAGACTCAGTTGTCATTCAACGCTCAGATGTTGTCTATCAAAACTGAAGGCAAAGTGAGTCAGAAAGTCTACAATCAATTCGCAAAGTTGTTTAAACGGGCCCTACCCAAAGAGAACACATCGCCAGAAAATTTCTATCAAAGTAAGAGGCTGTTGAAGGATATGGGTTTACCGTTTGAGAAGATTGATTGTTGTACCAATGGTTGCATGCTGTTTTGGGGCGACGACGAGAGCATTAATCAGTGCAGGATGTGCAGCCACCCTAGGTTCAAACCCTCTGATCGTAGGAAGAAGACAGCTTTCAAGTCGATGTATTATCTTCCCATCACTCCTCGTCTAGAGAGGTTATATCAGTCGAGTACCACTGCAAAAGCCATGACATGGCATGCTGAGGAGTGTTCTGATCAGAATTCCGGAGAGATGCGTCATCCTGTAGTCTCTAATGCGTGGAGTCATCTTGATAGAGAGTTCCCAGATTTTGCGAGTGAGAAGCGAAATGTGAGACATGGTTTGTGCACAGACGGATTTGCTCCATTCGGTATGCATGGGAAGAAGTATTCTTTGTGGCCTGTTTTGTTGACTCCGTACAATCTACCCCCTTGGTTGGGCATGAAGCCTCAACACATATTTCTCACTGTGTTGGTGCCTGGTCCTCACAACCCGAAGCATAAACTGGATGTCTACCTTCAGCCGTTGATTAAAGAGTTGTTATATTTGTGGAATTTGGGAGTAGAGACGTACGACATGTACCGAAAGGAGAACTTCACGTTACGGGCTGCTATTTTATGGACCATCAGCGACTTTCCAGCATATTCTATGTTATCTGGGTGGTCGACAGCTGGAAGACTAGCGTGCCCGTACTGCATGGATGAGTATGAGGCATTTTATCTTCCAAAGAGTAAAAAGATGTCATGGTTCGATAACCACAGGAAGTTTCTATGTGATGATCATGCCTTTCGGAGGGACAAAAAGAATTTTCTAAAGGGTAAACCTCCTGTAAAGCGTCCAAGGCCACGAGTTCGAACAGGTATTTATACATTATTTATATTTTAACCAGTAGGCATTTTATTCTAAGAGTTTGATGTATTTAGTTTAACAATACACATTTTATTTTAGGTGATTCGTTGTTGAGAGAAGTTACAGTAACTGACTTGTGGAAAACGACTGAGGAGCACGCAATGGAACACAATAAACGGATCTGAGGAGGTTGGAAGAAGAAGAGCATCTTTTGGGACTTGCCTTATTGGAGTAAATTATTGATTAGACACAACTTGGATGTGATGCATATAGAGAAGAATGTGTTTGATAACTTGTTCCGCACGATTTTGAATACAGAAGGCAAGACCAAAGACACTGCAAAATCCAGAGAAGAGTTAAGTAAGTTCTGTTCTCGTCCTACTCTGTCCAGTGGTCGAAGACCACGTGAGTTTTCAAAAGCATGTTACCAAATTTCCAGAGAAGATAAGAAAAAAATATTTCAATGGGTGAAGGAACTGCGCTTTCCGGACAATTACGTGTCCAACATGGGTAGGTCGTTTGAGCCAGAAACTGGGAAGATCGGTCCGATGAAGAGTCATGACTGTCATGTTTTTATGCAGCGGTTGCTAGCGATTGCCTTTCAGTACTCACTTCCGAAGCATGTATGGTGTGTCATCACAGAATTGAGTCTATTTTTCTACCACTAACAAAAATCAAGAAATAAAAACTCCCTCCCCCAAACTTAAATGAAACTATCATGTTAAATGCAAAGTTTAGGGAGTAAGTGTGTCACCCAAGAGAATTTCCACCAAGAGAGATTTTCAATAATGCAAGCCACCTCAACCTTTGATCTTTTGAGCCCACACCACTCAAGTTCTTCTCCTTAGCATCCATGCTCCTCAATCCCCTACACACAAACACACTTTAGGGAAATTAGAAACAATCTAAACTAAAAATAAAATAAAAGAAAGCAATAAAAATGGGTTGCCTCCCATTTAGCGCTAAGTTTAACGTCATTTGCCGGACGTTATTAATAAAATTTCAAGATCTCTCAACGGAATGGCCACGGGTATCTATCCTCCTTGCCATTGTAGGCCATTCTTTGAGCTTCAAAGTCAAGAAGGCTCTTGACTTTAGAAAACCAATCACCCGACTTCCTCTCCCCTCTTTTCATGAACAAACTTTGCTTTTCCCCTCTCACCCTCATCTCTCTCAATTGTTCTCCTTGTTATTCAAGGATACCCAAGCTTCTCTCTATTTCTTTTCTTTGGTCAAAGCTATAAATAGGCAAAATAAAATCAATAGAAGCAATATTATCAACAAAAGTACAAATCGAAGAGTTTAAGGATTGAGAAATGCTCATTTCGCTCTTCAATTCTTCTTCAAGTGCTTCTTGATTTTTTTGCTCAATTACGCTCATATCCATCAAAGGACATTCCTCTTCAACCGTCTCATTTTTCTCATCACTTGGGACCTCTACTTCCTCTTCTTCTTCCTTTTCTTTTTTCCTATCAATGCATACAAGAGAAGTGTTATCATCAATATTATCAAAAGTGCGAATAGAGAAAGAAGAAGGGAAGAGGGATCCTTGATCATCATAGTGAAAGATTATCGTGAAGTTTCCTTCATTCAAATTTTCATTTTCAAGAACAAATCTATGAGCTTGATCAAAAACATCTTCCTTCGGTTCATCATCATCATCATCATCTTCTTCTTCTTCTTGGTGTGAAGGCATATGAGGGGGAGGAGTACATGAGTTTGGGTCATAATATGGGTAAGGGTAAGGATAAGGATATGAATAAGGATAGGGATATGATGTATATGGATTTGGGTATTGTTGAGTAGGATATGTGTACGGAGGATAAACCATATCATGATTGAGACCTTGATTCCACAAGTAGGTGTTTAATCCATCCATCTTCTTCTTCAAGTTCACTCCTACAAAAGATCAAATATCAAATTTCTCACAAGAAAATAAAACCAAAGAAAAAGAAAGTAATAAAAAAAATGTCACTAGTAGCACCACTCAACTAACCCTAAGTCCCACTAAAGGACACTCAACTAAATCCCCGGCAACGGCGCCATTAACTTTTTCGTATTTTTGCATGTTTTATAAATCAAGCAAATCTACCCAAAAGCGGATGGGTAATTGTAGTATTGCAAGTATACGACCAAGTAGTATCGACCTAGGACAAGAGAGAGCTATGGAGCCCCGAAGTCATGTGTTGGCATAGGCATTATAGCAACTAATCCGGTTTTTAAACTAACAATTGTAAAAATCAAGCAACAAAAACAAGAAGATTATCCTAACTTCGATTTGAAGTGCGAGGTGAGAGATATGCTTTGGGTGTTATCCTTATGACTTAAACTAATGCAAAACGTGTTCTAATTACCTATCCTTTGCTATTTCATTGGTGATGATAAAGGCTACCACTAAGCAAATGAAGACCGATCCCTTTTGAGGCTTGGGTGATCAATTCTAGTTAACTAGCACCTAATTAACTACAAACGGCACCTAGGATAGTGAACGCTAGGAGGTTCGCACAGATACCGTCCCTAGTTTCCCCTTCACTAAACACCCCAATAGTCAATTAAGGTATCTAATGTCACTTGATGGTAATTCTAAGCAATCTACCCCCTCTCGGGTCAATAAACCACTAATTAAATCTAATGAATCACCTAATCTTTCTTTACATGACCAATTAACCACATACCCAACCCTAGTTGCAACATGTAATCATCAATCATGGAATAATCAATTAAATAAATCAATTAAATCAAGATAAACATATCAAGGGAATCATATCACCAAATCCATAGCAAATTCAAGTTAATCAAAGCACAAATACATCAATCTTCATCATAATTCAAACACCCAAAGCATGAAATGATTAGCCCATGGTTAATAACAACAAATTAAATGAAATAAACAAGAAATAAACAATGCCCATACCAAAATAAGAGAGAACCTTGCAAAATATTAAAGATATTACCAATAGATGAAGAAATGAAACAATAAATCCAAAGCCCAATCCAATCCTTGCTTGATTCTTGAAATTAAACTCAAAATTAAGCTAATCTATGGAATCTAAAGTAATATATGAAAGGAATTGAAGAAAAATGCTCCCAAGAAAAGTTCTCAACCCTATCTCTTGCCTCATTTTCCTCAAAAATAGAAATCTGCTGCCAAAAACAATTTTTGTGCTTTTTATACACCTCTCCCGATCATGCCACGTGTCGACATCTGAAGAAAAAAATCTTGGGTTGCTCGATCGAGCATGGTTGCTCGAGCAGAAAGTGCTCGAGCACGATTTGATAAAATGTTGAACACCTTTGATTTTCTCCAGTTGCTCGACCGAGTTGAGTTGCTCAACCGAAATTGGTCGAGCAACTATTTTTGCCAATTCACTACGTAAATTCCTTGAGGGTGCTCGCTCGAGCAGGTCTGCTCGACCACTGAGTTTGGTCGAGCACGACTTCCCAAAATCGCATCAGCACTTTTTTCACTGGTGCTCGATCTAGCAACGTTGCTCGATCAGAATTTGGTCGAGCAGCTTTCTCCCTTAACTAGCTACGTAAAATCTTTCAGGGTGCTCGACAGTGCAACCTTGCTCGAGCATATCTTCATTTTTTTCTCACTTAAACCTCTTCATCTCAATCTTTACCAAATTCTCTCAATTCCTCCAAAATTTGCTCATCTTCCAATTGTGCTCATCCAAGCCTCTTTATCATCAAAATTTACCTAAAAATCAAACAACTCAAGTGTAAATAAACATGCACAATATCCGAAAGAATTATCACTCAATTAGTAAACAAGTATATCAATTTCCCACAAAAATATTCACAAATATACTCAAATCCATGGCCTAATCAGAGACCATCTCATTTTTTGGCCTACATATGTGGGGTGAGTACATACAACAAACATGTCATCAACATATTTATTAATATAAACATGCAAATGAAATATACTTTTAATATTTTTATTAAAATGCAGGGCACATTGGTTGTTGGTCGCCATCAATATGAGATCACTAGAGGTATATTTTATGGATCCAACTCCAAATGGAGTGCATTCTGATCGACATGAACTTGTGACATTTATGGACTGGTATGTGTCTATTAATTATTTAAATCATTTTATTTTTAGAATTATATATGTATATGTAATTTATTTTTATTTTTTAATTATAATAATAACAGTGTGATGAGGATGTATCGGACTCGCCTTCCGCCCGAACCATCAAGAACTTTTAGTACCGTTATGTGGAAAAATATTAAGGTACATATACTTTAATTGAAAAAATCTATACTTATTCATGTATTAACTATAATTATTAATCAACAGGTGCCGAGACAACAAGATAGTTTTAGCTGTGCCACTTTTGTATGTCATTATTTTGAAGATATAATGATGACTTCTCAAACTACGGTTCCGAATGACGTAAGTAGCTAGTTGGAGCAATTTATTAATTTAAATATACATATATATATATATATATATATATTTCTAATTACATTTTTTATTTTCCAGTTTGTCTATCAACGTCCGCTTCATTCGTACGAAAGGAACAGACTCAAGAAATTCAAATTAGATTGGACCGGGTATTTGTATAATAGGTTTTTATGTTATCTAGTATGAATTTTGGTTCGACGGTATGTAACTTTTTATTTAATTTATGATGATACATTTAATTAGTTATAATTAGTTCATGTTTTTATTAATTGGTTTATTTTAAGTATTTTATTTTTGTGAATTTTTATTATTGTATAAATTAATTAAATAGAATTTGTAATATATAATATATAATATGTAGAATAATTATATATAATATAAAATATATAGAATATATATTATATAAAATATATAATATATAATATATATAAAATAAAATATATTAATTACAGAAATATAAAAAAAAGGCCCTGGATAGCTGTTTGAAACCGCTATCTAAGAATTAAAAAAAATCGCATATGAGCTTAGAAAGCGGTTATGAACCGCTTTCTAAGCTCGAATTTTATAGCGGTTTTCAACCGCTTTCTAAGTGAGACTTCACTTGCATAGCTTTCACTTGGAGAACTCATATAACCTCTTTCTAAGTGGATTTTTGTGAGCTCTCCAAGCCTTTTTTTGTAGTAGTGAAAAAAATTAATGATAATTCTATGAGAAAAAGTTAAGAATAATTAATGTCTAATTAATAGAAAAAGTTGAGAATAATTAATGTCTAATTAATAGGAGGAGGATCAATAAAATCAGAACGTCGAGAAATGTATTCCAAGGAATGTGAGGGATGGTTTATATAAGGAAATACATACACCTTGTTTTCACCATCCTCGAAAGGGCTCACCAAAATTGATGAGTTGCCACTTATAAAAATGGCGCTATGATTTTTTTGCATATCACTTGAAACCCAACTATTATTAGACCAATCGAAATAAAAAGTCGAACACAAGTTGAACTCGAGTTCACATGCCACTAGAAGATCGCCATTGCCCTTAGCCAACCGCAAACGTAGACGAGGACCACCCAATTGATAAGGAGCGCCCAATAGATGGCTCCCATTAGCAAGAACAACTTGTGTGCACGATCCATCCGCTAAATTATATCTCTTCATTAAACCATTGTTAAAAAGACTAAAGAGTTGTTCATTCACATATTGAATACCACAGCAGTCCCTTTGTATCGTATCAACAAACTCTAACCTCCATTCTTTCACCTCCTCATTCAAGCCACAACTAGTAATGTAATTCTTAAATTCAAATTTACTTGAAACCTGAGACTCCTTATCACAACAAAATAAGAAAACTCGAGAAATTGGATTCCCAGAAAATGCAACAAAAAGAGGCTTCCAATTTGTAAAAGACAACGGGATGAAGTCTTGCCTATAAGGATTGTACATAAAAATCTCCCATTTATCCGTGTAGCAATGACGATAATTGCCAATCAACCACCCTTGCTCTGAGCCAATAACATCTACAACATAAGAGTAAAATCTTGGTGTGTATCTGTTGTATATACGTGGTTAAGGGAGTTAACATAGTTTAAACACAAAAAAAAAAAAAAAAATGCTATCTCACATAAATTCAATAGCTACTCTAATGAATTTCAGATATAAAAATAGCAAGTTTCAGAATAAAACTAAAAATAGACCAGACTCAATATTCATATAAAGAGAATCGATTTTGCAGTAACTCTATCTCTCTAATTCTCAAAATGATTTTTGTTGTTTAAATTAAGGGGAGAAAATTTAATTTTGGCCAAATAGCTTGTTTGGTTTTCTGTCATGTTTTTTTAAATCATGAAACGCACTGATTATGGGTGGATGTTCGTAGAATGACATGTAACCAAGTGGAATCATACAATAATTGTGGAGAAAACTAAAGAAACATCACCTCCATAGCATTTTCAGTTTTTTCACGGGTGAAACCACTTAACCATACACAGTGGAACGCACACATTACGGGATGAAATTCTAGCAGAATGACATGAAACAAGATAGAATTTTACTTAGATAAAAAAACTAATTAAATTTCTTTTCTTTTTTATACTAAATGACACTACAAAAAAAATGGGTTTCAGCGACCGATTTAGCGACCGAAAATTGGTCGCTAAACACATTTACCGACCGATCAAGGTGGTCGGTAAAACTGTGGTCGCTAATATTTAGCGACCGAAATTTCATTCGGTCGCTAATTTAGCGACCGCCAAAACGGTCGGTAATTAGTCGCTAAAAGAACCGGGATTTGACCCGTTTTTGAATGTTAGCGACCGATTTATCGGTCGCTATTTATATAATTAGCGATCGAAATATCGGTCGGTATATATATAAGTAGCGACCGATTATTCGCTCGCTAAATAATAATTTTATTTTTTAAATATTTTGTTATATTTTATTTAGCGACCGAATAATCGGTCGCTAATTATATATTTACCGACCGATATTTCGGTCGCTAAATTTTGTCGTGAAAAAAAAATTGGGGCAAAAGTGGTTCGAACCCAGGCCTCCAGTGTGGCTCAGCAAGTCCCCAACATATTAACATATGCACTGCAACCTTTATTTGAGCCATATTTGGCTCAGATTAAATCCCCCAAATTCGCGCCTGTGAGGGGTCAAACACGAGACCTCTGGGCATCTCAGAGGTGGCATGACCACTCGGGCACTTGTCATTATTGTTCATTTTTGTGCAATTAATTGTATATAACTCCAAATTGAGTCACGTTTTTTTTTAAATGCTTCTAATTAAATGAGTATTGTTTCTACTTTATTTATGTTTATATATATTTCATTAAATATTGTAATGTTAAAAATTTATTATTTAATATTACCAAAATTTATTAATTTGTTCATTTTTTTTGCAATTAATTGTATTTAACTCCAAATTGAGTCACATTTTTTTTTAAATGTTTCTAATTAAATGAGTATTGTTTCTATTTTATTTATGTATATATATATTTCATTAAATATTATAATGTTACAAATTTATTATTTAATACTACGAAAATTTATTAATTTGTTCATTTTTTGCAATTAATTGTATTTAACTCCATATTTTTTGGTCACATTTTTTTTAAATGCTTCTAATTAATTGCTTGTTAGTTCTAATTTGTTTATGTATATATATATTTCAATAATGTTGTAAATTTATTATTTAACATTACGAAAATTTATTAATTTATTCAATTTAAAAATACAAATACAATTCGTTCAAAATTTTCACTTTCTTTGGATTTTTATATAACCATTTGAAACTAATTATTTTACACTACTAAAATTTAAACATTCAACATAATTTAAACATTCAATATCCCATAAAAACATCTAACATAAATAAAATAAAATTCATTGTTCAACAAAAAAAAAAACTAATGTGACGAATTAAAGCCGTCGTCGTCACCACCAAGATCGACAACCTCCTCATCGTCATCGCCATCATCCTCAGGTAGAGGTGGTGGAAGATCAGGAAATTTGGGGACGTTCCAACCCATCTCTTCGAGGCAGACTCAAGCCAATTCTTCATCATCTTCCCCTTTGTTTGATATTTCTCCAATTTCTTTCTCACGTCAGAGAGTTGACTTTCGACGTGGGAGGAGGGGTGAGAGTCGAGGGAATAGGAGGAGCTCCCCTTCTGTGATAGGCGGACAACCTTACTGTGACTGCCCAATCCTAGATACTTCCCCTTCTTTGGTTTGACCAAATTTCAGATATAAAAATAGCAAGTTTCAGAATAAAACTAAAAATAGACCAGACTCAATATTCATATAAAGAGAATCGATTTTGCAGTAACTCTATCTCTCTAATTCTCAAAATGATTTTTGTTGTTTAAATTAAGGGGAGAAAATTTAATTTTGGCCAAATAGCTTGTTTGGTTTTCTGTCATGTTTTTTTTAATCATGAAACGCACTGATTATGGGTGGATGTTCGTAGAATGACATGTAACCAAGTGGAATCATACAATAATTGTGGAGAAAACTAAAGAAACATCACCTCCATAGCATTTTCAGTTTTTTCACGGGTGAAACCACTTAACCATACACGGTGGAACGCACACATTACGGGATGAAATTCTAGCAAAATGACATGAAACAAGATAGAATTTTATTTTGATAAAAAAACTAATTAAATTTCTTTTCTTTTTTATACTAAATGAGTAAAAAAGAGTTCTGGCTAAAAACCAAAGTAGCGGCTAGGGTTTTTGGCCAAAATTGCATATTCTCACTAGATTAATCATATTAAGTGTCTGTTTTGAAATTTTACAGAACAGTTTTTAAAATAATTTATTTTTAAAAGTTATGAAAGAGTGCTTTAAAAAAAATATTTTAAAAAATATTTGTAGAGTTCTAAAACTTCTTACTCATCAAAAGGTACAATATCATCTAAAAAGACTGTTATACATATAAAAATACATAAAAGTACCTGCATCCTTGGGCGAATATTGAAGTTTTAAATATTTTGCAAGAATAAGGATCACTGGAGACGATTCAAGTGATCCTCTGCCCAGCGAAGATCACATAGCCAAGGTAGATTTTTTTTATATTTTATGTTGCTACTTTTTGGTAGAGGGATACTCCAATTCTTACATATCATGCCGAATCGAATTAGGGCGATGGTGTCTTCCAGTTTCCCCAGGATCGTCTGTACAATTTCTTCCGGAAGATCACCCCGGCCCAAGGCGGCTTTCTCTCCCCCTCTTCTTTATTTTTCGTCTGAATTTTCTTTCTCCGGCTCACCATTTTAATTTCTTACAAGGAGATTGGACACTATTTGCTTCTTATAATATATATATTTGAGTACTGAATTTGGCAACAACCACTAATACTGCCGGTCAAACAGCCTTTAACATTTCGTGCGGCTATTTCTCGCAACCGTAGTAACCAAAAATCAGTGGAAAATCTAAATTATCGAGTCCAACAACTGAGTCATAGGATCTGAACGAAAATTTCTTTCTTTTCCAACAACTGGAATACGCCTTCTTGGGTGTGCCACGTGTGAAGGACTATGTGTGGAATTTGAGAGAAAGGCTGATTTATGGGAAAATGGCTCGAAATTTAAGTAGATTTTTTTTAGGAGACGTTTGTTTCAAATTCTTCAATGGTAATGAGAATAAAATTTCATTTTTCTTTTTTTACCCTACATATGTTAAATGTATGTTTGTATTTATGGTGGTTATATCAATAGTATTGTGCTCTAATTTTGTAAAAAGTGAACAAAAAAAAAAATGTTGGTTGTGGTATGGGGGATTGATTGAGGAGGATGATTACAAGGTGAAGAGGAGGTAATCAAATGGGGGTGTTGATTATCTTATTTAGGAGGAAAAACAATGTTATGCACCTCATTTGATCTCATTAGCTACTATAATTACTACAATTATATCTCAATTCTCATTACCATTAAAAAATTTACATACCAAGCGCCCCCTTAATTTCTTACAAGGAGATTGGACACTATTTGTTTCTTATAATATATATATATATATTTGAGTACTGAATTTGGCAACAACCACTAATACTGCCGGTCAAACAGCCTTTAACATTTCGTGCGGCTATTTCTCGCAACCGTAGTTACCAAAAATCAGTGGAAAATCTAAATTATCGAGTCCAACAACTGAGTCATAGGATCTGAACGAAAATTTCTTTCTTATTGCTGCAACCTCTGTTCGAATTCGAAGATCCACTCCGCCACTTACTGGAAGCCGACGCAATTGAAGCCGCCGGAGAGTCGAACTCGCAACCACCATCAATGGAATCAGAGTTCGAAGCCGTTCTCGCAGCCGCAAATGACGCCGGAAACTCACGGCCGAAGCCGTTCATCAACAATCAAGGAACTGCCCCTGTTGCCGGTAATTAGGAGAATCAATTTGGGCCAAATCCATTTAATTTATTGAAGCCCAAATTTTTAAAATCAATATTTAGGCCCATTTAGGTTAGGGCGTGAGATATATTTATACAGTAGGTTATAGTTAATAGTTAGGTTTCTCAAATAAATTAATTTTATATCTCCCTTAATATCTTCAAGTCAATTTTATATCTTTCTTAACTCGTTCCCAAAGGGAAATGAGATTTATTTTTTACTATTAGAAATTTATTATTGTTTATTTTTTTTCTTCGTATTCAGTGTTATTGTTTTGATTTTTTTATTATTTTTTATTAGGGTATTTTTTTAGATGATTTATTTGATTTATGTTATACTTTCTTTTATCATCATTAACTAATTTTGTGGTACTTCGAATATGTAAAACTAGAAGAAATCTTATTTGCGGTAGGAAAATTGATGTGTTATGAATTTTAGTTCCGGTATTTATATTTTAAGATTGTGTTTGTAAAATAAAAATTACATGCAATATTCTTTGAGCTTGATTGTGTGTAATTAATTCATGCTTACGATGAGTTTAATATCACAACAAAAGTATAAATGAGTATGTGGATTTTGAATCCAATCAGTACTTAAATGTCCGACAAAGAGTCTAGATTATTAGATTAATCAACCTTGAATATTGTTGTCTATGATAGTGAGAGATGAATTAGTTAAACTAAGTATCCATGTTGGAACGGAATAATTAATTCACTACCTAGGAAATTTAATTTGTCTTGAGGATTCTAGAGAGACTCAACTTGATGAGGAGATGATATGCAACAACGTAGTTATTGGTCTAGAAAATAATTATATAAAGCGAAAGCGGAAATTGACCCGGACACCTTAGTATTTTTGGTCGGACCGGGTTCGACCGGATATGAACATTTTTAAAGCGGTTGAGCCGGTATGACGTCATAAATACATACTCCCTCCGTCCCAAAAGACATTGCATACTTTCTATTTTGGTCTGTCCCACAAAAAGTTTGCATATCCAAAAGTGGAAACTATTTATTAAACTCCACTCTCACAACATACATATAATATTCATAAAAATGTATATTTTATACCTTTTTCTTAAACCACGTGCCCAAAAGACACCGCAATGTCTTCTGGGACGGGGGGAGTAATATTTAATTATAAATATTTATATATGTATATATATATATATATATTTTATGAAAAACTTTACTAAGATATTAGATATTTTACTATTAAACTATATTTAATTAATTTAGTTAATCCATTTATCTGTGTAGAAAAATAAAATTAACAAAAAATTTGTCGAAGTGCCGGTTCAACCGGTCCACCGAGTGACCAGTCCGACCCGGTTTTTACCGCTTTTGAGCGCTTTTCAACCACTTTAAAAAAGTTCGGTCTAACATACAAAAGCGGGCCGGAGGGGTGTCCGAGTAGTGGTCGGACGACCGGTTCGATCGATTCCCTTTTTAAAATACAGTAAATAAGTGGTAACTCTATATAAATAATTTAATATATATAGCGTGTTTGTTTAACTACATACGAGTACGTGAATGACTAACTAAATGTAAGAAATGAGAAAGTTTTATGGAAAACAAAAATCATGTAATGTGGTGAGGGAATTATTCGTTAGTTGAAGAGATACATATCATCATATATTAATACTCCTGCATCCACCAAATTAGTTGTTTCTCTATATTTAGGCATAGGTTTAAGAGAAAATAAATAGCATAGATAAAGTAAATAGATAGGTAAAAAATATTGTGATATTCATCTGTATAAAATAGCAAATAAAGTGATTCTTGTCATTTATGGGATAGCCACAATTTTGGTAGAAGTCCAAATAAATAAATTAAGTAGATATAATTTGGTGGGTATTTTTTTAATTATCTCATACATAATATTATAATATTTAATTTTAAATTATTAAGTCTCTAAAAATACTTAACATGTCAAATATTATTTTACTAAGAATATGAAGTATTTAACTAAGAGTGTCAAATTTTAGATAGTGATATAATTTTTACATAAAATCCACTCTGGTAAAATTGGATAAAATAGAATTAATGTTGCACGTTAAAGTTTTAACGAAAATCCTTTTTTTTTTAATCAAGGTTAAAATCTCACTATTTATGATAGAAAAACCGTTGGTTCGAATAACCATTTGTCGGATAAAAGAAAATTAAAAATCATATCTCCAGCTTGAATTCACTATTTAGTCTTCACGTATTTATTTTTGGAAGAAAGTTTTAGACTTCCTCCATGACACATTGCGACAGAAGAATGTTTCCTTATAAACCCATGGTCATTATTTGACACCCCTAGCAATTTTTTTTGTTTCTCAAACATCACCGAGCCAAAAAAAAAACTAATGAAAAATACTATCTCATATAAAGCATGTACGTTTATATATAGATCAATTGACATATTTTACTTTGGAGCTGACCACATTGTATGTTATTTCAAGATTATTATGAAATTATTATTGTTGACGGTTGTGACACCATATAAACTCCACATACCTTAGGACATAATATCAATCACCGTTGTTTAATCTTGTTCTGGAGTGAAACAAATCTCGGCTTCTGGCTACGGTTCGCATCCCTGCTCGATCGAGCCTCTCCATAACCGGTATCTCACGCCCAACTTGTCATACGGCACTGGTAAATTCCACACATTTGCTCCATTTAGCATGCGCTCTTGTTGCCCCACTACAAGCCTTAGATCTTCATTCAAAACCTGTAGGTGAACACTAACACGCTCATCACAAAATTATTCATATATTTAGTTAGAGTAGATTTAATATGGAAATTATTTATAATAAACTTATCATAAAACTATTTTAAAGAATCATATATTTGGTCAAGTATATTAAAATATTTATCAAACGTTAGAATTAGTAAAATATATAGCAATTATATATGACACAATATTATTAACCCAAACTTTTAATACTTCTAATCAAATAAATATTGTCTTGATAAGCTATTTTCATATAAAATTTTACAATTTAATTGAACTCGGAGATAGAAAAAGGGGTTGTACCTTATCACCAAAATGTCTCCACAGGTATTTCACAAAAGGAACGTGCTTTAGCAGAGGAGCAAAGTCGAGTGACATTCTGTACAGCAGTCTCGTCTTTTGTCTTGACGAAGGTAAGCAGATATGAAGCTGGTGAAGATGTGTTGAACACTCTCTTGTGCTCTGCCCTTCTAGCTTACCGAGCTTTGAGATCCCGGTTGTGGATAGTACTATACAAGGTGGCCGGAATTCCATATCAATTGGGTAAGGATCCCGGTACCCGTTTAGCCCCATTCCGGGTGTCAAAAATTTCACCATGCTGATAGAGGCATTAAGAGAGCAAAAGAACATGTAAGTGCTCTTTGTAATTTTAAACTACACAGTGCAGCTGGTGCATACAAATAGTCGATAGACGAACCTGGGGACACTCCATCCTTTTGCGAATGTGGAAGTGTGAACAAAGGGAGCATGTACAAGATCCAAAAGGTTGTCTAGCAATAGCCCGTGTTCAACCGGAAGTTCTACCACAATCTAACATGATCAAAATCAGTACTAACATCTTCATAAAGTGACTTGAACACTTTCAAGAGAAATATCCAATTGTACACAGAAACTACCTCAGCATGTATTTGAAATCCTGGCGGCGGAAGCAAAGAAGGAATCTCTGTCTTTGGACGATCGTCACCAGGCCAAATCCATACCATTCCATCTCGTTCAAAGCACATTAATGCCCTTATCTTCACATTCGAGGTGAAGGGGGCAAGCCCGATGAGCACACGTATTCTGCACGCAACCTGGTTTTCCATCTTTTCCTCGAAACAGAACCCATGGCTCCTCAAAGCAGTCTAGCGGGACCTGAAACAAAATAAACTAATAGTAAGAGATTATTCGGCTAAATTTATTTAAATATCTTATAAGTAATAATAAATATTTATTTTATGATAGCTTATAAGTTGTTTAAATATTTGTTTAATAAAATTTATAAGTTGTTTGATAAATTATTATGCTTTTTAAAAAAATTAATTTTTAATATTTATTTTTTTATTTTAAGGTAGGTGTTGGGGAATGTTGATGGGGCGAGTGAATAAGAGTGGAAATTGTGAGAAAAATAAGTTAGATCGAATATCTCAATTTTTTATTTTATTTTTTGCATTTTTAATGAGTTTATTTTAAAATCTTATAAGTTGTTTGACATCTTATTTAACCAAACACCCCTTAAAAGAATTTATAAGTTGTTTTAAAGAGTTTATAAATTCAGTCAGACAAATCCTAGTTGTGATAAAATTAATGAAATTATATAGAGAGAAAATACACGAACCATGGTGTCATCCTTCAGGTCCGTAGAGAAAGCAACGGGATACCAAAAATTCTTCAAACGGTCATTATAAGGTTGAATGGGACCACACACGTTAAGGCTTCTCGATCATAGGCTGTCTGCTCTTTTCATCATTCGCTGATCCTGACGTCGAAGAACTAGAAGTAGGGGGTGACAAGCCGACATCTGTTGTGTTTATTTCTCGCAATATATTTTCATTAACCAATGTTTCAATTTGAGCTAGCTTGTCCAAAGCAGCAGACACACTTCCTTCTGATATATGTATCTGTGTATATATATTGAATAATTTAGCTTTTTCACTTCTATAACCTCCATTTTTAATTTTATCAAATGGACCGAAGAAAAAAATAAAAAATCAAGGAAATAACGAACTAATGTACATGTTGACAATTTTACCTGATCATGAGATTGTGACAATTCGTCCTGCAGTTCAGCAAGTTCCTTCTGAAGAGGTCCTACCAATTTGAACTCCCGAGCAAGAGGGTTCAACACGTGCACAACCTACAAGATTATTCAGATCATGAAAGCAACTAAAAAATTATAGGGCAGTTATGATACATTTTAAAGTATTATTTTTAAATTGGTACAATACGTAAATAAATAACTCTATCATTCAACTCATATTTACTCTATTATAAATAATGCTTTAAAAAAGTATCAATCTGAAATTATCCAAAGATTAAAAAAATATGATGGCAAATTGATTCACATAACAACTACTATATATGTCAAGTTATGGATCAACCTTTTCATGAAGAAGCATGATAGTGAGGACATCTTGTCTAGCCTTCCAATCACAATATTGTATATCACATCGAACAACCTCTAAAGCTTGATAGGCATCCAAGAACTTGCCGTTATTTTGTGGGACTTTAGTCCTGGGGTCTTGTACATCAAAAAGTTTTTTCCAAGGATCTTTTCTCTTTACCAGTCCAGCTTCCTCTCCAATTACTTTAAAGCCACCTCTGGTGCTCTGAGTCTTGACAGATGAAAAACTATAATATTTAAAACTATAATGAACATGCTTCTTCATAACTTAAATAAATTGAATCAATCTCTTAATATCAGTATATGTATATACAGACAACATGCAACATGTCATTATTTTAATAAAAAGCAATTTTTATAAATTTTCGAGCAATAGTAAAAATATTTAGACAATAATCTCAAATATTTTTAATAAGTATGAATTTAATATTTTTTCTAGGAATAATTTTAGATTTTTATATTTTTAAAATACTAGTTTTAAATTGGTACAAAATTTTTGCATAATAGAATAAATATGAGTTGAATAATAGAGTTATTCTTTTGTATATTGTACCAAAAATATTGCTTTAATATCATTTTATATCTGTCCCTTTTTTTTATATAATTCGAATGAAGGGAAACCTTGTTACTTGTAGGAATTGAGATCAAGCCAAAAAAAATAAAAAATACTTCTTCTTTAACTTCAAAGCACTTATAAAAAAAATTTAAAAATTAAAGTGGGCTACATTACTACCCTCCACCCTTGCACTAGGTCCAGGTGTAACATTCAATGGCAAAATTTTTTATTTAGAGATATTTTGAAATGATATTAGCAAAATAGAGATAAAATTGGTTGTGTTATGAAAGTGAAACCAGTCGGTAACCATGTTACCGACTGGTGATGTGGCAATATAACATGAAATATGTGGATAGAAAATTGTGCCAACGTCCATCAACTTTTGATCAAATTGGGGATTTTCAGAGATTTCTTCCACTTTGAATATGTGGTCCTAATCAATTAATTAAAGCCTGCAACTTACAGCAAAGTTGTGTAGAAAATAAGTATATATATATATACACATTAAATTATTATAATATAAATTGTTTATATTTATTTTAGTATATAAATTAGTAAATATAATGATTTTTTGCTAATTAATCAATTAAAATTGTAACAGTTGAGTATAGATCTCCTAAAACAGAAGTTATATTTTGTCCATTGACGTCTAGGTTGTTTTAATAGATAAAATAAATAAATAATTATTTTATTTTCATGAAATAATTGGTTTAATTTTTTTTTTTTACTTTAAAGAATAAGATAATTTTTTATGGACAGATGTAAACTATTTTTTACGAATACAATAAAATCTCTATAAATTAATAACTATGAGATCATAAAATTTTATTAACTTAGAGAGATATTAATATATAGATAAATTAATATTTTATTATTAAAAAAAGACTTTTTAAATTCAGTAAATTTAGTATATATGTATTGAAAATAAATTATACTCCCTCCGTCCCGGAACTATTTTCATAGTAGTTCCGGGCACGCGAATCAAGGAAAAGTAAATATGTGAGTGTAAAGTTAAATAATAAAATAAGAAAAAATTTATTTTGTTGACTTTTGTGAGAGAGAAAAGTTTCCTTTTTAGGTATGTGAAAGAAGAGTTGGGACGTCCAAATAAGGAAAGTGTGAAAGTAGTTTTGGGACGGAGGGAGTATGTTTCATTAATTATATTCATGCATCAACCAATTATTTGTAAGTTGTAACTAATTAAATATATTCATGTATAATATTAATTCATTGTATATAATTAACTATTATAATTACGGATACATTTATCAATAATTCATTAGAATTACTTAAATATACATTCAATATCGTTGGAACCAATCACAAGAAGGAGCTTTGAGCGCGACAATAACACTTCACAATTTTTTGTCACAGCTAGAGAACTCTACATTAGAAATCTTGACTGCAATTAAAAAAGTTAGGGATGAAATTCAATTACATTTAAATTTTAAGAAAAATCAAATAACAATAGACTCATACTCTAGCAAAGTACTATAATATTTTTAAATTATTAATTTAGAATTTTAATGGGACCTAATATTTATAAATGGAGTTTTTAAAAAATTATTATCATATTATATTATCGAATTTGATAATTTTATACAAAAACCCAAGTTGAAACTGAAATTTTTATTATTTTAGATAATTTATTAATTTATAGATATTCACATGAGTTTCAGAAAAAAGTTAATTAGAAAATATAAAAAATATAAAATTATTTATTTATAAATAATTATTTGTAAGTATGAATTATAAAATTTATAACATTTGAGTAATTAAATAATTGTGAAAATTTTGATTAAAATATTTATAAATTTTGTAGAAATCTTAATAAATTAAGTGGAGTAAATAACCATTTTTTCTAGAGATTCATAGTAATCAATATATTGTGGTAATTAAAATTTTTGGCATTAAAATATTCATCCATAATGGTCAAAAGTGGGGGCGGTAGATAAACCCACATGATCACTGTAAGTTGGCATGTCATCTTCTCTGCCCAGTCGGTTCTACTAGAACCAACTGGCTACGTGTCTTAAATCCAATAATTTTAATCAATTTTGCAATTTTACACATCACCACACGGTATCAAAGATACCGATTGGCTTTATATTCATAACTCTCTTCCTTTCTACCCTATTTTCATAAAGCAATTTAAAAACATCTTTAATTAAATAAATTTACCAACATTCAATAGTGGTTCAAAAAAATTTAATGGAATCGATTCGCCCTCATCATGCTTTGCTTTGTAAGGGGTAATGAAATTCAAAATTAGTTAATCATTTTCATATTGATTAGCTACATCATCTCATGTGATCGTTTATCCCCAACTAAATCCTTTCCTTCAATATTAACAATCATTCTTGATCTTATTTTATTTCATGATTAGAGCAAAACGATAATAATATAAAATACCATTCTCATTGTAATTCACTATTCAATAATTCTATTAGCGTTTTCATTGAAGAATTTAAACATAACATTCCCTCATTATCCATGGCCTAGAATTTCACTATAAGATCAGGCCAACAATTTGATCGACTTCAATAATAACTAAATTAAGTTGGAATCAAAACCTCAAGTAGAGAATTTCAACACCAATATTAATCTAACAAGAAAATTAAACAGCAAGATCAAGAGAAGGAATTAGTACCCTTTTGTTGCTAAGCTTAGAAGAACAACACAGAGAGATTGGGAGGGCAAGACCTGCAGCGGACATGGCTAAGGGTCAAAATTAATTTGATATATGGAAATAAAAGGAGATCTAGGGTGGCATATATATTTTGTTGATAAGAGAGGTGAGTTACGTGGAGAGACGTGTGTTTTCTTCACGAGTGAAGCCAACGTGCTAAATTGATCATCTCATGTCTGGACTATGAAGTGAAAAAGGTTCACTATCATGCATTTATGTAAATACGTTAGAAATGGTACTTGTTTACTACATTGGCCCCACAATTATTGTTGTCTCCACCTATAAACCATGGATAATTTCTGCGCTTTACGCCCAAAATCATTTATATATTATTATTATTATTATTATTATTATTATAAAGTAAATACCTGTTATACTTCATCCGTCCACGATAAATGGTCTTGTAATTTTGCACGTGATTTAATGCAATATATCAGAGGATATTATGAGATATTATAAGATCTGTTTACGAATTTAAAAATTGTATATTAAAAATATACAATCATACTTTTCATATGCAATTATTAAATTCGTAATCGAACCTCACAATACTCTTCGACATATTGCATTAAATCACGTACAAAATAACAAGACCATTTATTATGGACGGACTGTAACACCCTATTTTTATTTTTATTTTTTTAGCAAAAATGGTATAAAAAAGCATCCTTAACTTCTTTTGAATGTTATCTCTCTCTTTTTAAATAGTTGAACGATATTTTACTTATAGAATAGTATTAGTTAGTTTTATTAAATAAGAATACTGGATTACAATGTTGAATGCTTGATACGTAAATTTGTTTTCACGCAAACTCACTACCCTACAAATGTATAGGTTCGTTGAGTATGAAGCTTGACCAAGTTAAAAATTATCGAACCCTAGGGATATGTCTCTAGTTCAAGGACTTAATCTCAAACATCTACATGTTGCAAGACAATATTTAAAGGTTTCGGGTTTGGTTCTTTCTCACTTCGACACAAAATTAAACACTAATATTAAAGCAAACAATTAACTAACAACTTAAAAACAATTAAAGGTTAAATTCTAACTTCGTGTGAAGTGCAAGGGAGAGGGGTATGCTTCGGGTAACTTCAATTGAGTTCAATTAAATCTTAACCTATTGTATATATGCAACAATCTCAATTTATCAAACAATCGAACTAGAGGCAAACTCTCGATCACCTAATTGACTAACTCTCGTTAAATCAACCTAGTGCCTAATTGGGAGTGTTCACGATAATCTATCCCCTCTCGGTGTAATAGACATCACAACAATAGCATTTAATAAATCATTCAACTCAATTAAGCACTCAATCAAACAAGCTCAACTCTCGTTTTTTGCTCACTCAACCAAGATGCATAAACGAACAAGAATAATCGATCAAAGCTCAAGGAATCCACAAATTAAGAGTTCAATCATTCAATTCATATCAATTAGAGCATATACACAACAAAATCATCCAATCTCACTCAATCTCCATTACCCAAAGCATAATCAAATTAGCCCATGGTTCTTGACGAAAGACCAATGACTAAACAAGCAAGATTAAACATAAACATAGCTAAAACTTCAAGAAAAATGCAAAAGAAATAGAGAGATATCACCTTAAACTCCAAATAAGCTAAAATTGGCATAAATCAATCAATCCCACCATGGGTCTTGCTCTAAAAGCTTACAAAAGTATAATCTCAACACAATCTATGATAATCTTCAAAGACCCAAATGAAATTGACAAGAATTAAAGCAAACCTAATGAGTTTCTTAAGAAGAAAGCATGAAAAAATGGAAAAGTAGAGAGTGTTTTCTAATAGGGTTCCAAAGACTTGTTAAAATCCGAAAAATGAGGGGTCTTTATAGTGGGGAGGATGTGTAATTTCATGATTTGCATGTAGGTCCTTGAAATACTTGAAAATTCCAATTTTTGAACCAAAAATCCCGCAGCACTGTTTGCGTGTTTGCGCAGCACTGGCAGTGCGGATTAATGCAAATCGTGCAATTTACTTCGACATGCCCAACACTGTTTATGTTCAAGGGCAGCACTGGCAGTGTGAATTATGACAAACCATGCCAATTACTTCGACATGCCCAGCACTGTTTCTGCTCAAGTGTGACACGGTTTGTATCTTTTGGCATGGTTTGTGCACAACTTCTGCACGGTTTGATCATTTTTCCTCATTTTCACATCATCTTCAACTCTATGTTCTCTTTTTCTCCATTTTTTCAACTCTTAGACTTCACTTGAGCTCTTCCTATCTTGAACATTGATCATGATCGATCGCTTTGCACCCTTGGACTCGTTTTTCCTCAAAATCTCCTCCTTTTGCCACCTAATCACTATAACCACAACATTTTCTACAAGAATTGATTAGTTAAACAAAAGAGGACTAAATCACCCCAAATGACACACAATTTACTCATAATAAGCACAATTAGCACACATTTTGATGCAAAAAATGACACTCATCAATGCTACTACTTATTTTCATAGAATAATATTACTCATTTAGTTGGTATTCTCTCTATTTCCAAAAAAATTGTTCACTTGTGTTTTTTTTATCGGTAATTGTTAATTGTTAGTAGTTAAAAGTTAATTCACCAAGTCTCCAAATACTTTAAGAATTATTTTCAAACCACATTATGTCTCCTTTAATTCGTTTCTAAAAGGAATCGAACATGTGTCACTCAATCAAGTGAGCCCGAAAAATATCGTCCAAAAAATACATATTTGTTTCCTTTCAAGACACAATCACTTTATCTTTAAATAATAATTGTTTGGATCGGTTTTCATTGGAGTAAAAAATGTAAGGTAAAGTTTTGTATAAAAATGGTTTATAATAAATTTTTAACATGAACCAGTTTTAAAGTATCACATATTTGACTATGTGTATAAAAAATTTTATCAGAAATGTAAAAAATATGGATCAATAATATTATATTATAAATTTTATTAACTCCAACTTTTAACATTTCTGAAAATATTTTGATATACTTGACCAAATATTCAATAATGTAAAATAATTTCATAAAAATCTAATCAGGAACCATTTTCATATAAAACCTACTCAAAATATAACTAAGTTTTGTTATAGATACAATGAAATTTTTTAATTTTTTGTAAATACAATGTGCAACAATAAAAAAAAAAAACGTGAGTTCAACAGTACAAAATATAAATGCAACCACAATAACATAAGTTCAACAAAAGTTGCACTTTTGTTAATAATACAAACAATTTCAAAAACTTGTCAAAGTCTTATACTTAGGAAACAATTTCTCTAATTATTTTGTACAAAATTGTTTTTTCTAGTTTTAATATATGTTTACCTTTTCGAAGAAATTTTGGTCTTCTTTTCAGTTTTAATATATGTTTAATTTTCGAAGAGTATTTTATCTTCCTTTCTAGTTTTAATATTAGTATTTTCTTGGTTGCACATAAGTTTTTTTTTTTTTATTTAAATGTCGCACACAAATTTACATATTATTAAAAAGAGAAAATATCAATTTACGTGTCAACTCATAAAATTATACACATATATATCTATATATTGGAGTAAAAAATGTAAGGTAAAGAAAATGATTTATGATAAGTTTATCATGAACCAGTTTTAAAATATCAAATATTTGACCATGTGTATAAAAAATCTTATTAAAAGAATAAGAAATTTGGGTTAATGATATTATATTATAAATTTTATTAACTCCAACTTTTAACATTTCTGATAAAATATTTTGATGCACCCAAATATTTAATACTTTAAAATAATTTCATAAAAACCTAATCATAAACCATTTTCATATAAAACTTATTCAAAATATAACTAAGTTTTGTTATAGAAACAATGAAAATTTTTATTCCCTCCGTCCCAGATGTGTTTTCACCTTTGTGATGGCACAACTTTTAAGAAAAGTAGAGTGTTGTGTAAAATTATATTATTAAAATAATGAGATTAGTTGGATTGTGGGGATAAAGTTAAAGTAATAGTTTCCATTTATAGAGTGTGAAAACAATTGTGGGACGGACGGAAAAGGAAAGTGTGAAAATAATTATGGGACGGAGGGAGTAACTTTTTGTAGATACAATGTGCAACAATTAAAAAGAAAAAACGTAAGTTCAACAATACAAAATATAAATGCAACCACAATAACATAAGTTCAACAAAAAGTAGTGTTGCACTTTTGTTAATAATACAAACAATTTCAAAAACTTGTTAAAGACTTATACTTAGGAAACAATTTCAAAAACTTGTTAAAGTCTTATACTTAGGAAACAATTTCTCTAATTATTTTGTACAAAAGTGTTTCTTCTAGTTTTATTATAGTATACCTTTTCGAAGAGATTTTGGTCTTCTTTTCAGTTTTAATATATGTTTACTTTTCGAAGAGGTTTTTGATCTTCCTTTCTAGTTTTAATATTAGTATTTTGTTGGTTGCACATAAATTTTTTTTTTATTCAAATATCACATACAAATTTACATATTATTAAAAAAATATTGATTTACGTAATAATTCATAAAATTATATATATATATCCACATATAATTACTCTATTAATTTTTTTTTTTTTATATAAAAATGTGTTATTTCCTAAAATGCAAATTGTTAGGTTACAGAGGGAGTAATTCTAATTAAATATTTTTGTGCGAATTGTACCTTTATCTTTAAAAAACAGTTGTACCTTGATGATGAAGATTATAAAAACAAAACAAAACGTACAAACTTTACGGCAATCGCTGAGCCACCGCACAAGGAAAATTATCGGAAAGAAAACGCTAAATTAAACATGGCGAGGGTGAGCGGCGGTGGCGCTTCCAGCAGAAGCAATAAGGAGAGCAAAGCGAGGGCGTTTTTCATGGCTACTTTAGTGATGTGGAGTGTATCAGTTTTTTTCGAAATTTTCTTCAACAAGCGCTCTGAGCTAGTTCCGATTCTCATCGGATTCGCTTTCTTCCAATCGGCAAACGTCGTCATTCGGATTTTTGTCTGGCGAGATCCTCTCTTTGTCAACACGTGCGTTTCCCTTCTCCATTCCTCCATCACCTCCGCCTCCGGTTAGCTTCGGATTCCAGCTATGAAATTAGGGGTTTTAGATGTTATTTGTCATAATAGACCTATGTTTTGGGATGAATTGCTTAGAAATTTCAAATTTTCGAGTTGATTTACTTTGCCGCTGCAGTCGAACCGTGTCTCATGGAAGCTGAATTTAACTTTCGTAGAAATTAATACTTGCTAGAGTTTATGTTGTTAACTGTGTAGTTTCTTTTTTTAAAACTTTAGGAATCTTGTTTTCCAGATTTTCTGTTATGGATAATACTTTCACTATTTGTAGTGAGCAAAACCATCCATTTGGTATTTTCTGAAACAATTTGTGCATTGCAGTGGTAGTAATCTTGCTTAATCAATGGATGCAAATTGGTGCCGGTAAGATGCTTGAACACTCGCAATTGGTCCATGTTACTTGGCCTTGGGCGTATCAAGCTCTTTGTTTTTCATCTGGTTACTTTGCATATGATCAGTGGGACATGTTGCTTCATCGGTTGTACAGTGGATGGATCCCTTCAATCCTAGTTCATCACTTAGTACTCCTGGTTTGTTTTACGCTGGCATTGTATCGGGATATAACTATCAACTACCTCATCCTCACGCTCATCTGTGAGGTAAAAACTACAAGTTTCCACTCACATCTTTCATTCTTAACTCTAAGATGTGGTTGCATTTTAAGGTCAATCTTCATTTTTATCCTTTTGTGATTTGTTTAACTACTAATAGTGAAATACATGGGAGGATTCATTGAGTCTAGTCCGACTGAAATGGACATAGGGACCAGAAATTTGGTCAACATCACTTAGATAAAGAGATACCATGTTACTCAATTAAGGTTTTCAATGAAACTGTGTTGTATTAATGCATAAAGTGAATTTGATGTGAAAGTTTGCAAGAAACTAGTCGCAGCAATGAATGAATGGGGTTTCATTTGTCTTATCACCACTATTATAAGTATCACAGAATGGATTCTATTCTTTTTCATATCTTGCTTGTGGAGCTGTTGAACATAGTGTATTGGAGGCCAGCTTTTAGATTAGCTCACCACTTCCATAAGTAACGTAATATAGATTATATTATCTTTTGTATCTTGCTGAGCTGTTGAACATAGTGTTGATAGGCCCAGCTTTTAGATTATCTAGCTACCACTTCAGTTTGTATCAGAATATGCACCATATATACATATTCACTTGTACTTGTATATTACCCTTTTAAGTTCTATGCTAACAAAGGAACCATTATCTTCAAATCTTTAGAAAGGAAAGAAACTATATAAAAAAGACATGTTTTTTCTTTTGTATAGAATGACATGTTATTTCTACATATTAACGAGGACATGATTCTTAGGTCTTAACTGAACAGGATAACAAGATATGGCTCATAGCGATCCGGAATAATGCAATATACCCTTACTTCCTGTTGTTGTGCTAATGTAGGAAGTTGTATGTTTGTAAAATTAGAACATGTTCTGCTATTGCTTTTTTACCTTTATTGTCTTCTGTGTCATTTTCTCATCTAAACAAGCAAGTAAATGCATCAGCATGATCATGTAAAAATTAAAACACAAATCCTGAAGTAATATATCAGCATGTGATATTTGATAACTTGCTATGTGGGTCTTGGTATTATTCATGATGCTATATTCTTTCCTGAATGCAGCTACATTCGGTCTTTCTACATGTTCGAAAAATTCGTCGAATGGTTGGTATTCGTGATGCTGGGAGCAAGATTGTGAAGGCAGAATGGGTTCTTAACTGGCTAACATTTGTATTTGCAAGATCCATCGCTCACATTCTTATCACAGCCAAGTTAGTGAGAGATGCTTCCAAGTTTGAGAAGGGTGTGGAGCTCCCACTTGCGCTCTTCGGCATGGCTGGAATGAATTTGCTAAATATTTTCCTTGGAATTGATCTTTTCAAAGCTTACAGGAGAGAGAACAAACTCCAGGAGGACCATCGTAACCTCCATCAAGAATGAAAATATACATACACACACAGAAGGTTGTTAATTCTTTTAAATCTTTCGTCAAAATGTGCTGTCGAGGAACATGTTTATGCTGTTACACAATTGTATTCTATTGTATATCATATCACGGATGTTTTGCCTTGTGGAGAGCAAGAAAAAAGTGGGGGGAAAAAATGAAAGCTGGAGAACTGCACATGTTTAGTGTTTTTGGAATGCGGTCTTCCTACTCTAAGTGATTTAGCATGGCTTTGAGCAGATGGTGGAAATTGCCATTTGAAGTCTGCCCGTTTTAAAAACTCATCCAGCAAATTATTTGTTACACCTTGTCATTGATTTTGCAAGTTAGTGATGTCTGTCTAGGCAGGACATGCGTTGCTTCGGATGGCAAAATAAAACTCGGAGACGACCCAATAGATGAGTGAACTACAAAATAGTAGAGTTTATACCTAGAAAATTACAAATCCTCCCCCTATTCTTGACTATTTTCAGGATACAGGTTCTCTTTATTTCTTTTATGTGTATATTTTGTGAATTTTGGAGAAAAGGCACATTGTCTGGGTTCCAATATTTGTATTTTCAGTCATTATTTTATGCCTCTCTAAATTTCCAAAAAACATACAGAAAAGAAATGGAGATGATCCATTTTTCTACTTTTAACAGAAAAAATTTCCAAAACTGTTCCGGCTCCTGGCAGTGGTTCCATGGTTTGTTGATGATGGCGACGAAGACAAGGACCGCGATGTGTCGTTATAAGGTATCCTCCATAACTCTCCAGTGCCTGAATTCGATGATTCTCTTGAAAAATCTGGTATGTTTGAAGTATCTATCAAGAAATCTTCCAATGTTGCAAGAGATTGAAGCTGCCTTCCAAGGGATGCAATTGTGTTCTGGCACTCCGCAAGCTTATCAGCAGCTACAGCTAGATCCTCCTGCAAATGACAGAGGTAAGTCATTTGATATTTTAGATCATCCCATGATGTAATAACTCGATTAAAGGCATACCTGCTTTATTTTCAGTTCACCATGTGTGTTCATACTCTGCTCAAGCGCAGTTTCTTCGATTTTTCTGGCTAGTTCATTTTCCAAGTCTTGACACTTTATCGTTAGCTCTTCTGATGACTTCCTTTCTCTCTCGATTTCTGCCTTCAATGAATCAACACTTGCAGCTACGGTTCTTGATTCCACTTCCTTCCCGACGAGTTGAAATTCAAGCGACTCTTTCGCCTCAGTGATTGCTTTTAGCTCCTTTTGCACATCTTCCAACATGCTTTCAACTTCTGCTATCCTACTTTCTGCTTTCTTCAAGGAATCCATTGTTACATCTAAAGCAATCTGGAGCTCTTCTTTCTCGGCTTCCATCTTTTCCAGTATATTTTCCAAATCGCTGACTCGCTGAATCATGGTATCAAGCTCAGCTCTCAACGGATTATCCACAGATACCGATTCTTCAGACAAGGCAGGCAATGCAGCCAGGCGTTCCATCTCCAGAAAATCGTCCATCATGTCAATTTCAACCGCGAGATTCTTTGTTGAATGTTTTTTAAACTGATCAGGCGACCTTTCGCTGCCACTTTCTGATAGTGGAGATGATTTTCGGGCCATGGATTGAAGCTTTCTACACTCTCCTTCAAGCTTAGCAACCTTCTTTATGCTCTCCAGCTGCAACTTGCTAGCAGCTTCAACAGCTTGTGTGCTTAAATCCCTCTCAATCGTCACAACTTCCAACTCTCTACAACAAGAGACGAGCTCTTGTTTCAACAACGAGTTCTCCTTCTCCAAAGCTTCAAGAACAAGGATAGTATTAGGATCAGTAGGAGGCGATTTCTCTGCCTGAAGATCAAGAATACGCTTCTCAAGTTCAGCCCTCGTAGATTCCCACTCGTTTTTCTCCATTTTTGCATCGCAGATTAGTTTCTCCTGTTCGTCTCTTGCTTGTCTCAGCTGTTTGACGCATTCCTTGAGGGCGCTATCGAGATGGCTTGTCTTCACTTCCAGGCTCAAGTTCTGCTGCACAGCGACCTCAAGCTGTTGCTTTATCGCAGCCACTTCAGACTCTGCTTTTTCCCAGCCTGATAAGGAAATACAGTTAAACAACATTGACATACTAAGGTTGGTCAAATTACCAGATGAACACAAAATAAAAAAATCAGCCCGAGTTGAAGAGGGGTTCGGTTGCAATTTCCCTGAATTTCAGGGCTCTTTTGATAACTTGATCACCACACGGGATCTCCTGCTAAATAATGATGCAACATACTCTGTTGCACCATCTAGATGAACGATACATAGGCAGTGTAATTAAAGACGAACCGTGAGATAATACGATTAATTGTATTGTATACGTATCATTCATCATAATAGTGTAACGGATCACATCTCGACAAAGGTAGACATATAATTTCATCTGGAAGGGGTACAAAAAGATTACCAGCAACAGCTTCTTCAGCAACTTTGGCATGCTGCTTAACTAGATCTTCTTTGGCATTGACATTTGCAAGAGCAGCTGATAGCTTCTCTGTCAGACTCCTCACAATGTCCATTTCACAATCACTTATTGTGGATTTAGAGTTTACTTCAGTCGACAGAGTTTTGTCAATAGGAGATTCTTTCAAGCTCTCCTGCTCAAACAAAAACATCAAATCTCCAACTGCACTATTTTCACAGAATTAAATTATCTGAAATTACTAGAAATTTCTGACGCTACACTAAATCAAGATTGAATTTTTCTTAACCTGTTCATCAGAGTATTTCTCAGAATGTGATGAAAGTGATTCAGAGCTTTCGCTTTCGGAAATTTTCCTCTTCCATGGCCATTTCCTCTTCTCCATCCTCTTTTACTGATTATATGCTGCAAGACATTATAGCACTAGTCAAATGTTTATCTGCAGAGCTACCTACACAGGCTCTGTCTCACAGTTGATGAACATCAACGAAACGCATTTAAAGTTGCAGCAAAAGTTCAGACAAACCAAAAATAGAAACTCAAATTGTAATTGCTTCAATCATTTTTTCCAATCCAACAGAAACTCAAACAATACTGTGGGGGGAGAGGGGGTGGGGGGGGTAAGTAATGATGAACATTCTACCCCAACATTTCACCATTCATTGCCAAAAGATTGAACCTTTAACCCCCAACATTTCACCCCTCAAATAGTAACATTTCAAAACCAAGACTAAAATACGAAATAATTCAGAAGGAAAAAAGTAAAAGAGAGCAAGAGAATAGCACCTTTATTAAACAATATAACGAACAAATTCCAATCCAAAAATCCAACGTTTGAGCCACAAATGAAGAATTATGGCCAAGAAACACCTAAAATTTTCTCAATAAGTGCCAGGGATTGCTTCTCTTCTGGGCAATCGAATTTCCCAAGAAGAAATAAATAGGAGTATTACCCAATAAAAATTTAAAGAAGCCATTAATTAGAAACTTTAAAAGTGAATTTTGTTATACTTTTGAAATCATCGAGGAGCAAGCATGTGATGGTGACTGCATGTGTTCTCAGAACGAAGAACGAGACCACTTTTCAGCTTTTCTATGTGTATTTTTTAATTTATTTACACTCTTGAAATTGAATCCTTTATTATATTCATTTATTTTGGAATAAGTGGTCTTGTTCTCGCCCAGTGGGGAGTGGGGACGACTGTTGTGCCGTTAATAATGGGGTGAGCAAATACTTTAAAAAACAGCAACATTGAACTAATATACTCCCTCGTCCCTAACCAATTGCACACTATTTAAAAGGAAAACATTAAGTTACGGCATACTCACAAAACTTTCCACACATTTACCCATATACTACTATTTTATTTAAAAAATATATTTTTCTTAAACCACATGTCATTCTAGGAGTGCAAATACCCCTGAGACGGAGGTAGTATTTCATTTGGTTCAATTTTTCACATTGAAATTTGATTTTCAGCTTTAATTTTATAAATTCAATTAATTTGATTCAGTTTAATTTTAACAGTGATAAATTGAATAAAAATGAATTAAATATTTAAAATATTAAAATATAACATATTATAATGATAAAAATATCAAATATCATGATATTCATTATGCCCACAGATCCTCTCCATTTCCTGTGAATTTCGGAGAGAGATAGACACAAAATTAAAATAATTAATAAAAATATATATTTATGGGACTCATGATAATGACTTCACTCCATATATTGTGTATTTGTGTTTATCTCTCTCCTAACTGTAGGAGAAATTTACAAAAAAAAATGGAGAGGATCCAGATTCTATTCATTATTGTCATTCTTGATCTTGGGTACAAGTTTGAGAGTATATAATTTAGACTTTCTAATATGTATGGGATTGATGTTTTAGGGTGGTTATATACTTAGAAGGGAATAGATAGTTTTTTTTTTCTTTAGAGCAAACATACTCATTTTTTTTATAGATATAGGTTTTGCAAAAAAAGAAAATGGAAAAAAATTTGTCAAAATCGTAAAAAGTCAGTTCGATTAGTTTCAGTTCTTATACATTTTGGTTCGATTTAAATTTTAAAATTTAAAATTTCAGTTTGATTCGGTTCGATTCAATTTAAAAATATCTTAAATTCGACTGAATCTCGATCAAATACTCACCCCCTAATGAGGGCTCTTCCTATATTGGTAGTCGGTAGGTTGCAGTGGTTTGATACAATATATTGAGATTAGCTTTTTGATAGGCCGTGAACGAGAGGTGTGAATTGTTGACAGATCAAGCAAGCACAAGCACATGATCTATTTTAAAGGCAACGAGTTTGTCCTAGTGTGTGATTATCATAACTACATGCATGCAATCCAGTAAAAATATATTTGAATTCTTTTTCTATTAATCATTTCTACAAAAAGAGAGAAAAAAATGTATGTTGTACAATCTCAATATGGTCAACATATATCGGGTTGTTCGTATATGCAGTCTGGTCGATACGATTCAACTATATATATTCTCGGGTGATCTAACACTTGTTTGCATGAACCGAATGACAAGACATGCAATTTAGTTTCGTTAGATGTACCTCTTGAACTTAATTTCAACTCATCCATTGAAGGGGCTATATATGATGTTCCTAGTGTTGATGTCATTTAAGTTATTCCCACGTTTCAAGGTGCTTTGGCTCTAAAGCATGCATCAACTTCTTCAGTATTAATTTTGTACTCAAGGAATTTGATCTTAGCAAATGTGCAGGAATCAAGTATGTAAGTTGCCTACCAATGTTTGATACTTCACAATTTGATATTCATTATTAAACAATAAACACAGAGAGTCATTAACACACTCGAAGTAGGCACACCCATAGCGGTTGCAATATGTTGTCCGGTTATAAAGTACTCGTATTATGTCTTGCATGTTGTTTGTAGTTGGGAATCAAAAGTACTATATTACCTAAAAAGTTTAGTCGAGCAGGTTGATCAATACAATATCAGGTTGTGTGCAATTTGAGAAACCATTCATGAAGAGCTTCATGGGATGATCTACTAAGTGTGTTGAATCTTCAGGAATGGTAAGCTGATAAAGAGTTTAAATCACAAAAATCGTCTCATAATTATCTTACAAAATACATTTTATCTCAAAATTAATTTTTTATCAGATTTAGTTCCAATTTCTCTTATAGGGTCTAATCTTGGTCATAACTCGATATTAAAAAGCGAAACAACATTGTTTCGACGATCGAAATTGGTGATTTTCAGCAAATATACTGATGTGGCATATATATATATATATATATTAATTACTCCCTTCGTTCCACAAGCGCTTGCAATAGGGGAGGAGCACACATATTAAAAAGAAAGTGAAACAAAGTAAAAAAGAAATAGTATCTTGAGGGATACACAAAAATTAGAACTTGTTTATAGTATAAACTTTATATCAAAAGATGTACTAACTGACACTATTATACTTACTTTCTGGCAGTGCAAAATGCGCATGATATTAGTGAATACAATTAATAATATCAGTAAATATATCTTATGATATAAATTTTATACAATGAAACTTGTCCATAGAACTTTTTGTGAATATTATCAAATTAATACTCACAAAAAATACAATTACATTTCTCAATAAAATTGATTCACTATACATTTCGCCCAATTTCAAATTAAATGAGTCATTCATATTTGACATGTCCATATATATTTTTTCTATTTCACATGAGACTATTGCAATCATAATAAAAAAGATAATCTCTCCATCCCTGAACACATTTTACACATTTTTTTTAACAAAAATGTATAAAAACTATTGAGAGTAATATTTAATGTTATATTATTAAAATAATGAAATTTATTGAATTGAGTGTAAAATTAATAACTTTATGTGTAAATATGTGAAATATTATGAGGATAAAATTAAACTTAGTTATTACCATTTATAAAGTATGCAAAGTATTATGAGAGGGATCAAAAAAGAAAAAGTACCAAAAACCATTTCACTTGAATAGGAAAAAAAAATCAAAGACAATATTCCAAGAAATGACACGTGGAGTTAGTTCTAGAAATGTTAGGAAGCAAATTGAATACATGGTACAAACTCTTCTCTCTCGTGGACACCTCCTCCACCATCACAATTTTCATACCCTATCCACATCACTTCCATTAATTGTGTGACTCTCATTACATTTGGATATTTCTATCATATAAACCATAGGCACATATCTCTTCTCCCATAATCAAAATCTGCCCACCATTTCACACACACGCAGTAACTGATCTAGCAAGCAAGCTATATTCCATGGCTCAAACAATGCTGCTTACTGCAAACCCTGCAGTGGTGAATGGTGGTGGTGAGCAGCAAATGCTTATCCAGAGGCTAAGGCCAACTCCCTTTTCTCAATTTATACTTCCTCCAAGGAATGCTTCTCCTCTCTCCTCCTCCTCCACCACCGTCGCCCTTTTCAAGTCTAAAACCAAGGCTCCTCCCGCCAAGAAGGTAATTCATTTTATGTAAGTCTTTTAATTCGGTGTATCTCTTTTAGACGCAATGTATCAAAAGACCCCTAAACTATCCAAGTCTTTACAAAAAGTCCTCAATTTATTATTATTTTTGTTTCGTTAGGTACCTGAACTATTTTTTTTATTTTAAATGATTCTTAAAGTCTATAAATTTTTTTAATAAAGTTATTTTTGGACAATTTCAGTAGAGGTTTTTTTCAATATGATTGAAATTGATTTAATAGGAAATATTAAGCTGACTTGGAAAATTTCGTGAATTTTTGTTAAAGATATCGTGAAACATGACTTTATAGTTTAAGAGTTGTTTAAAAAAAAAAAATAGTCAACGGTCCTATAGAAACAGAAATTTATAATTTAGGAAATGTTTAATACATTATGCCTTTATTATGTCTACAACTCTTACAAATTTGAGTAGGTCTCCTGTGAACTCGAACTTGTATTACTATTATGTGTAATCACTATCACTGTTATTCATATACACTATCATTGTTATAAAACTATACTTGATTTTTTAACAGTAATAGTGTATATGTATAACAGTGATAGTGCATACACATGACAGTTATAATTGAGAACCTTAGTTCAGCGTGAACCCGGGTTCATGCAAGTTTTTGTCTACAAACACACATCTGGTATCTAGTGCAAATGTTTAGGTTATTTTATTGGGAGATGGAAATGAATTGGATTAATGATGGACAGGTGGTGAAGGAGAAGCAGAAGGTTGAAGATGGGATATTTGGGACGTCCGGAGGAATTGGTTTTACTAAGCAGAATGAGCTCTTTGTTGGTCGTGTTGCCATGATTGGCTTTGCTGTGAGTTTTTTTTTTATCTATTTATTACTATATTCCTTCAATTACACAATAACATTCGAGAATTTTATTGTGAAAAATTGAATTACAGTATTTAAATGGATAAAATAGTTTTTTTATGAAAATGTATGGTTTATTTTAAATAAATTTAAAAAATATTTTT
The DNA here is from genome assembly GCA_026898435.1 of Prunella vulgaris. Lineage (NCBI taxonomy): Eukaryota > Viridiplantae > Streptophyta > Magnoliopsida > Lamiales > Lamiaceae > Prunella > Prunella vulgaris. The sequence goes on from JAPKLY010000230.1 coordinate 255,920, forward strand.
ATATTTAATTATTAGTGGAATAAAATGTAACATAAATGATTTTGTGGGATGAATAGCAAAATGTCAAAATATTTTGGAATGAATGAAGTATTATTTGTTGAGGCAGTTACGAAGAATGATAATTTTTTAGATTTATTATAAAGAGGGACAAATATGTAATTTTTATAATATTTACACGTTCGAATGTGTTTTTTGGTATGCATTTTTTATAATTTTTGCACAATTGTCTGTATTTGCAATTTAAAAGGAAAATGTGCCCGTCTTTACTTCCTTTTTTAATTTATTTTTTTGTTAATTAATGTGTGTGCAAGATACTTAGAGTTAGTGTAGAGTAGCTAGCATGATGCACGTAAATTGGCTTACAAATTATTTGCATTTTAAAAATAAAATTTATATAAATATCAAATTTCAATATTAAATATATGTGGAGTTCATGTAGCGCGACAGAGAAAAAATATATAAAACCAACCCTACACAAATATACTATTTGAAATAATACTATTAAGCTTCGGGAATCATACTTGTATGGGCTTTAATTGAGTCAAATGTGAGTCTCGCTAGTCACCGTCTGTATAAATATTTTTTTATTATATAGTAAATCAATTGAAAGTATGCATGCTTGACATCTTTATCTAATTAAACTCAAACTTGGTTTTAATTAATTATCGGATCAAATATAAAAAAACTTGGTGCATTTTTGTTTGATTTTAAAAACTATTTTTTTTCTTTATTTGTACTCCCTCTTTCTCGAAATTAGCTTTATATATATATATATATATATATATATATTAATGGTAGACTTTAAAAAATTATTTCATTGACTTTTTAAATCAATAAATAAAGAATATTTTAATATACTATAGGTATGTCTTTTTGGAGTTTTGTAAGACATCCAAAAAATATGAAGTTTATTATGAAATGAAAGGAGTATAATATTGCATGGTGCTGCGAGCTAGCGGGCTAACTATATATGAGTCATTCACATTTTTTTTTGTAAAGGATTACATTACTTTGGAGATTGAATGTAAATGAGATCCCAAGTTATGTCTTCATCATCAATTGGGAAATTCAGTCCTTTTGATTTGAAATGTGGGATTAATATATTGTTATGCAGGCATCTCTACTGGGAGAAGCAATAACTGGGAAAGGAATTCTTGCACAACTAAATTTGGAAACAGGAATTCCAATTTATGAAGCAGAGCCCCTGCTTCTATTCTTCATCCTTTTCAATCTTCTTGGTGCCATTGGTGCATTGGGAGACCGTGGTCGCTTCGTCGACGACGTACCCGCCCCTGGCCCAATTATAAAACCCGGAAAAAGTGCAAGGGAAGCTTTGGGTCTTGGATCTGGTAAATTTCACTTCCTCTCAACTTAGAATATCTAGGTCATATTATCGATTATTGAGTTGTGATTTAAGAATAATAATTTTACGGGCATGAATTCAGGGTAGTATGTTTTAAAGTATGTAAATGTAAATGTAGGACAATCGAACCCAAATTAGTCCAAAGTTTGGGTTTAATTTTGATTTAAGGCCTTTTGAATAGAGAAACATTATGTTTCTAAAATTTGCAAATATATAATATAGGACAATCGTAAACTCAAGTACTATGTCATGTGATGTTAATATGGTCCATAACATTATTTTCTCTAAGTTAAAGGCTAAAGAAACAAGATTTAATATATGTCTGTAATATATATGCAAGAGATGGTACATTATTTTCAGTTGAATGTGAGATGGAATGTTTAACACTTTGAAAAATAGACGTAGTGATTGCATATTCAATCTTGCAGGTCCTCTTTTCGGATTCACGAAATCGAACGAGTTGTTTGTCGGACGGTTGGCTCAACTCGGGATTGTATTTTCAATCATTGGAGAAATTATAACGGGAAAGGGTGCTTTGGCACAGTTGAACTTTGAGACGGGTGTCCCGATTAACGAAATCGAACCCCTTCTGTTGTTCAACATTGTCTTCTTCTTCGTCGCTGCCATTAACCCTGGGACAGGAAAGTTTGTCACTGATGAAGAAGAAGATTAAGTGTGTAAATAACTAAATAACAATTTTCTTGTTCTTAATTAAGCAAAAAAATTGGATGTATTTTCATGTATGTAGTGTTTTGTTACTTGTTAGTGATGAGGTGATGCTTGGTCTACATTGCTCCCTTTCTATGTGGCTAAAATTTATTAGCCATGCTACATGGTTTAATTTGGTTTTAGTGATTGCTAGAGAATTATTCAGGGAATTAATGTTGTGATGCTTTCTTACAATGCCATATGTGGTGTAGATATTTATATTATCTGAGTTTTCTACTTATTATCGTCTTGATTTGAATTTTAACTCATTTATTAGTCATTATAAAAAACATATATAGATACATTATACATTTAAAATCAAAGGAGTCAAGTATACTATACACCATTTATGTATATCGAACATTTATGTATATTGAACAAATGGTGTACGAGTGAAATGTGACATCATTTAGTTTAAACGTGACTTTAATTTAATTTAAAATGTGCAAGATAATGTAATCCAGGAATCGTGATACTTTTTTACAGAATAAAAAAATAAACAAAATGTAAATAATTAATTTTTTGCACCGTCACAAAATAATTTTCAATATTTGAGTTGTTTGTCGGACGGTTGGCTCAACTCGGGATTGTATTTTCAATCATTGGAGAAATTATAACGGGAAAGGGTGCTTTGGCACAGTTGAACTTTGAGACGGGTGTCCCGAATAACGAAATCGAACCCCTTCTGTTGTTCAACATTGTCTTCTTCTTCATCGCTGCCATTAACCCTGGGACAGGAAAGTTTGTCACCGATGAAGAAGAAGATTAAGTGTGTAAATAACTAAATAACAATTTTCTTGTTCTTAATTAAGCAAAAAATTGGATGTACTTTCATGTATGTAGTGTTTTGTTACTTGTTAGTGATGAGGTGATGCTTGGTCTACATTGCTCCCTTTCTATGTGGCAAAAATTTATTAGCCATGCTCCATGGTTTAATTTGGTTTTAGTGATTGCTAGAGAATTTTTCAGGGAATTAATGTTGTGATGCTTTCTTACAATGCCATATGTGGTGTACATATTTATATTATCTGAGTTTTCTACTTATTATTTTTCACACAATACCAACTCATGTTTTTTAACTCATTTATTAGTCATTATAAAAAAGCATGAGTTGGTATTGTGTGAAAATAATTTATGATAAACTTAACATAAAATTATTTTAAAATATCAAATATTTAGTTAAGTGTATCAAAATAAAAAATCAGGTGTATCAAAAGTTGAAATCAATATAGATTTAAACTGACCTCAACAACTTAATACACCTGATGAGATTTTTTGTATACCTAGTTAAATGTTTGATATTTTAAAACTGATTTATGTTAAGCTTATCATGAACTATTTTCATACAATACTTTCCCAAAAATCATATATAGAGACATTACACATTTAAAATCAAAGGAGTCAAGTATAATATACACCATTTATGTATATCGAACATTTATGTATATTGAACAATTGAGTGTACGAGTCAAATGTGACATCGTTTAGTTTAAACGCGACTTTAATTTAATTTAAAATGTGCAAGATAATGTAATCCAAGAATCGTGATACTTTTTTATAGAATAAAAAAATAAACAAAATGTAAATAATTAATTTTTTATTAATTATTTCCTCCGTCCCAAAATAATTTTCACGCTTTTTATTTTGGGATGTTAAAAAACTTTTTTTTCACGCCTTAAAAAAATAATTTATACTCACAAAAATCAATAAATTATATTTTTATGTTTTATTATTTAATTTCACTCACATATTTTATTTTATTTTCTTAAATTATGTGTTCTGTCCCTTGTAAAAAAAATATTTAAGACGAAGGGAATAATATTAAATAACACTCATTACTATTTTCAATTTACATTCATATTATAAATTTATATCATGCGTATTAATATTTTATTTGGTTGTACTTTTTTCGTTTCGATATAAGTTGTTCGTTGTCTTTTGACATGGATTAAAATAAAAGTGAAAAGGTATAAGTGATGTAATGAAAAAAAATAAAAAATAAAGGTAATGTGATGAAAAAAGTAAAAAGATAATAGAAATAGTGTAAAATGTAATAAAATAATAAATAAAAAGTAAATTGAAATTTTTAAAAAAGATAGATAAATGAATAAAAAATATATAGTGGAACCAGAAAAAAAATATATATATATACACTGAGAAGTAAGGAGCAGGATCGTATAACGTTATTCCATAGTTGAAAAGACAGTTGTACACATTGGTAGCTGAGCCAGGACAGGAGGAAGTACACGGCGTGGCACACAAATTCAGATGGGTAAGGGCATGATTTTTTTAAAAGAAAAATAGATAAATTAGAAAAAACAAAAATGCTGTGGAATTTATTTTAGTAAAATAATTAATATAAATGTAAAGTAAATATTATGTGTGTAATTAAATGAGAATTAATTAAAATAAATAAAATAATTAATTTTTAAAGAGAATGTGTATATTTATTGTTTATGGACAACTAAGATAAGGGGTTATTTGAAGGTTAATATTTAATTTTAGAGTATATTTGTTTTAAAATTTTAAATTATTTATTATTTAAAAAAAAATTAGAATGATCGATAATTTAATCCTTCAAATCAATACACCATTAGTAATATATTAACATAAAATTTTAGATAATTTGTACATTTTTAACAGAGAGAGAGGATATATATAACTTGACATCTGGATAAATAGAGTTGTATTCAAGTTCCATAGGTGTGGACAATTATTTTAAGTCATCCACTCACGAGTGCTCGTGAAGTGTCATTTTTGTATTGACAAGAATACGATATGTGTAAAGCATATAAATATGCATTCTTTTTTTATTACGATGGAAACTAGTTTTTTTTTTACCCGTGCGTTGCAGGTTATGATTTCTTTTAATTGTATTTTATATATATTTATATTTGAAAATAATTAATTATTTTTATATATACATGTATATAAAAATTGTATCATAATTATATTTAAATGGTGCTTTTGCAAAATATACTATCAAAGTCCAACATAGATGGAGAAAATATCTATTGATCAATGGGAGAAAGTGTATAGTAAGATATGTTTAATTTCAAAACAGTATATTTTTTTACCACTATTTTAAATTGGTATAAAATTTTGTATAATAGAATACAAAAAGTTGAAAATAGATTATTTTATTTATATAATGTACCAATTTATAAGAGTAATCATGATACCATTTTAAAACTTTCCCATAAAATATTGAATCATAATATATAATTTGAGGAATAAAATTTTGAGCACGAATATTTTTTTTATCGGTAATTGTTAGTTGTTAGTAGTAAAAAGTTTAGGGTGATTTACGTATAGGTTCAAAAAGTCAGTATATTTACAAATATTTGTACATAAGCATTTTTTTTCTGTACAACACTTATTTGTAAATATAATAATTTTTTTGAACATATATGTAAATCACCTAAAAATTTATTCACTAAACCTTTAAATACTCTGAGAATTATCTCTAAGCCACCTTTTTTCTCTTAATTCATTCTCAGAAGGAATAGAACCTGGGCCACTCACTCAAGTGAGTCCGAGTCATTCAAACCAAATTAAAGTCATGTGTAAAAAATAAATATACATCTTTTAATTGGCTCAAGCTAGCTAATTATTTTTATAAATATATATATCAATAGCTATTCTCATTGATTTACATACATATAATTTTAAATCAATACGGATATGGTGGAGCTGACTTGCATGGAACAGGAGAGCGATGAAGGTCGAGTCAACTCAGTTTTGATGACAAAGGAAGAAGGTTTTGTGATGATATTGAAGAGAGCTGATGATCAGAGGCTGGCAACACTCAAGGGCATTGTTGGTATTAATTTTGTCAGCGTTGTTCATTTCTTGGTCAGAGCTGCTGAGGATGGTGCGGGGAAGAAAAAGGAAGAGAATTAAGGAAGCTACTGTTTCATAAACCAACCAACCACTGGCTGAAAATGTTTTTGTAAGAAACTTGAAGGACTATATATATATGTGTCGGAGAATGATCGATGTTTTTTTTCAACCTGTTTAGGAAAGATTTGGATTAATTTGAGTAATTAGATTTGATTAGATACTTTTCTTATGTATTTATTTTGATAGAGGTAGCTATAGGTCTTTAAAACTAATTATAAAAAGGGATATCTTGTACAAAATATATATTAACTATGAATGAATTAATGAAACTAAGAACGCATGCACTTTTGAGTGATTATAATTTCCTGTTGGATATATATATTATATATATATAGCTTGAGAAGTGATTCTTTGGATTGCTAGTTTACCTCGTAAGAGAATTGAAGATATGCTGTGGCAATAAAAGATCATCATGCATATGAGTTAATTATAAGACTTAAAATCATTATCTGGTTTTGATTAACCACCTCCGTTCTAATTATATATATATAATAACCTCTAAATCATGATTCCAGTACTATTTTTCAATCAACAAACATTTTTAACCCGGCCCCATTGGTAATATAGAGGATACTAGCTAGCTAGGATCAGATTAAGAATAAAGATTTTGATATGATAGATACTTAATTTCCTTATGTATTTTGATAGGGGTAGCTAGCTAGGGATCTTAATTTTAAAACTTAAAATGGACATGTTGTACAAAAGTTTAATTATGAATGAATGAATGAAAGCTAGGCCACAATTTAATTTGAGTGATTATTTCCAGCGTGAGATATATACGGACAAATCATGGAATTAATACAACACCAAGCATGAAAATTAATTTACAAATTATAATTAATTAATTCAAGATGCATGGATGCTTCAGAGCTGGGAAGTGTAATTTGTTTCAATGGATAATCGATTGAGGGTTATTTCCAGGTCTTAACCTAGCTTGCTTCATTTTGATGATGAGATCTCACACCATATATATATATATATATATATATATATATATTTATATTTTGAGAATATTGTGATTTGATTTACTAGGATTTGATTTTGATGTGTAGTAATGTTACTGATTTTGTAGTATATAATACATTTTGAGTTGTAGTAATATATATATATATATATATATATATTGTGATTTGTGCTTGTCGTGTAACGTAGTAATGTTACACAACAAGCACAATCATTAAAACATGAACGGACAAATATGTCTAAGAAAAAAAGTTACTAATTACACCAACAAGATATCCATTTATCAAAGCTTTAGCCAACTTACCAGATGCAAATCAACAAATAATCACATCTTATAGTTTTCACTACGGAAAACGCGCATTTTAGCGACCGAATTAGCGACCGCTTTAGGTGGTCGCTAAAACCGTGGTCGCTAAATTTAACGAGATTTAGCGACCGCCAAAAGCGGTCACAAATTTTAATTAAATACCGTCAAAAGAGGTCGCAATTTTTAATTTAGCGACCGCTTTTTTTTATTTAACGACCGCCAATGGCGGTCGCTAAATTTTTACGTAAAAAATTTTTGGCCAAGCTGGTTCGAACCCAGGCTCTTCCTAGGGCTCAACGGGGCTCGAACCACTTTGCCAATGACACAATAGCTCAATTATGGTAGCACATTGTGTATATGAGCCTTCATAGGCTCTGAATAAATGTTACATTAAATGCGCCCGGAGGGAGTCGAACACGCGACCTCTGGGCAACTTAGAGGTGACATGTTCCACTCGGGCACTTCACGTTATTGTTCATTTTTATGCAACTAATTGTATATAACTCCAAATTGAGTCACGTTTTTTTTTTTAAAATTCATCAAATTAATTCCTTTTTATTTTTAATTTATTTATATTTATGTTTGTTTCAACAATTTTTTTTTAAATTTTATAAATTTAATACTTTACACCTCTAAAATATTTTTATTTGTTTGCAAAATTAGAACATAATAAAATATTCAATAAGAAAAAAATGGGTTAAAAAATTAGCGACCGTCAAAGGCGGTCGCTAAATTACTTTAAATTTAGAGACCGCCTAAAGCGGTCGCTAAACTATATTTTAAAAAATCATTAATTGGGGTAAAAATTTAGCGACCGCTTAAGGCGGTCGCTATTCACCTTAATTTAATAAAAAAAATTGCGACCGCCTAAATCGGTCGCTAATTAGTTAAAAGCGGTCGCTAAAATGGAGGTCGCTAATCACCTTAATTTATTAAAAAAAATTGCGACCGCTTGAGGCGGTCGCTAATATTATAATTAGCAACCGATTCATAGGCGGTCGCTAAAACGCGTGTTTTTTGTGGTGTTTGTGGCTGCTAAAATTAAGGTCTCTTATATTTCTTTTCTGAGGAAAATTAAATAGAAATCAATCTTGAAACAGATATGGAACTCCACTGTCTTGTTTTTGTTGAGGGTCAATTCATTCTTAACAAAGAAGATGTTTAACTATATATCAAGCCCTCAACTTATCTAAAGAATAATTTAATCCTTCTCTTTAATTATATATATGCAACATTAATTAATTGGGTGAATTTCATCGACTAAGAAATCTAATTGTGCAAAAGCCAAAATGTGATGAATTAATATATATATACTAGCTTTTACATAAGTACAAGTTATACAATATAATTAAAGAGACTTGTAAGCAAATACTACACGGATGAATAAACATATATAATGAAAAAAAATTAACAGTAAGGAAAAAATGAAATCAATATCAAATCCAACAATCTATAAATTAGTCAATTTCAAAAATCAACAAACACAAAATATGCAACATCAATTGTTTTTCTTTTGTTAACATGCTATGCAAATGTGGATGCATGCCGATTGATGTTACTTGCTATAATCCCACAACAAAGGTTATACATAAAGACATATATAATGTGTTGTCCCTAATGTTGTTTCAATAGGTCTTTATACTATTTTTTGTTTCAGTTAGAATATTTCATTATCTATTATTTATTTGAAATTAGATAATTAATATAATTGATAAATTAAATTATAAAATAAATAAATAGGATATTAATTGATGTAGGTTCTCAAAATATCTACTTTTTGGATTTTTTGTTTGGGATAAGTTTTAGGATGGTGCTAGGTATTTTTTTGCTTCTGGGTATTTGCATTGAAGAGGCCTCATATTTGCACAAAAGTTGGAATTAAACCCATGGTCTATGGGTCAATTGGACCCTCAGTACAATTGGGCCACACGTCCTTTCGTAAATCAAGTTGCATTAAAAGTCATCGGATTAGGTTGCTGAATAATTTTAAATTTTAAATTTTTTAAAATAAATTAATTTAAAAAGGAAAAACTAGAAAATGGTTTACAAAATTAACATTAATTACAAATTGATTCTGTGCAGAAAAAAAAAAGTGCTTATGTGTAAATTTTGTGAACCTATTTATAAATATAATGATTTTTTTGAACCAATATGTAAATCACCCATTTAAAAACTTATCGGTTTTAAATTATATATTTTTACTAAGCATTTGAATTTCCTCACATTTAAATTAGAATTAAAAATAAATATTTGAAATTCATCTATTCGAATATTTTACATAGATAAGGAAAGTGAATTTAATTATGAATTTAAAATTCACAGCATCAAATCCCTCCTGTCAAACACAACCTTAGAGTTTAAATTTTAAGATTTTAATTGTTTGAACAAATTATTCTAAAATATAACCTCCATCCAATTCACTAATACAAATTTATACTTAGAAAGTTGTAGATCTCTAAGTCCAAAGCCACTTAGAGAGTTGTTATTAACAGCTCTCTAAGTGGGAGATTTACTTAGATAGCTGTCTCTTAGAGAGCTCTCTCTAAGTGTAGATCTGTATTAGTGATTTAAGTAGGCATAAAACTTTTTATACATATTTTTAAAAATAGTAATAGTTTATAGATGTATTGTAGGTTATTGTTAGGCTTATTAATAAATAAAATAATTATCTATGAATAAATTTAATGATAAATTGAGTAATTAAACAGAAATTTGCGACCGACCCCTCGTGTTGGAGATAAAAATTGTACTCAATTCTTTATTACTATTTATATTTTTATATAATTTTTGAACTTCGTTTAAGTTTTAATTACTTGTTATTGATTAGGTCGGGATTTTAGAAGTTACACGTCTAAACTTCTAATTAATTTATTATATATAAGGTTCTCTAGATTACTTATAAGGGGTGTTTGATAATGGGTACTTTTGAAGGTGGGTAATGGTAATCAAAGTCATAGTGTGTGTTTGGGATGACTCTACGATGACTTTGATTCCAAAAAACAAAGTAATCTATCATAGTTCAGTTGTTTGAGAACTATAACTTTTATTCCATATCATTTTCATTCCTATTATTTTTCTATTTCTTATAATTATACCAAACGCTCTTAGTGTTGATCATTATTATTGAAATTTAGGGTTTATCTTACTGTCCTTTGTGTTACCACGTGCACGTTATATCACCTCCCTAGCTAATTCCGTGTGTTCTAAAATATTATCATCCATCCAACTATCACTATTATCTTTGTTTAGATTACAATAATAAATACTAAAACCATAAGGCACTCTTCTAATTGAAGTAGTATTGCACTTTTGGTACACATAGATACACATAGTGTGTGCTTAATGACATGACATGATACATAGGAAGTACGCATGCATGTGTACTAGCTAGGACACTGGCAGTCCTTGGACACGTGGCCTTCTGTCGGAGAGATCCGATGACGTTGCCTTCCTCTTGTTAGTGTTGCTGCAGTTCTTATCAATTTCACTGTGATCTTCTTTGTTAGCGTTATTAGCGTTTTCATCGATGGAGTTTTCGTCACAGCAAGAATCGTTAATTGTGTTGAGCTGCAGATGGGAGTGAAGTTTCCTCAAGTCCGATAATTTCACAGGTTTCAGTAAGAACTCTTCTGCTCCCCCTTCCAAGCACCTAAAATTTAAATATAGGAAAAATAATTAATAAAATGAGTCGGTCTTATATGAAAATAACTCGTGATAAATTTACTATGAAACAGATTCAAAGTGTCATACATTTTATCATGAGTATAAATTATTTCATCGGGAGTATAAAAAATTGAGGTAAAAATATTTTCATTTAAACTTTAAAGACATACAACTTGATTAAAATATATATTATGTGATTACAATAAAAATGGAGTTACGTACGTACAATCATTTTATCGGTTGAGTTTTTTATAATTTTTAGGTCCGTTGTATAGGGATTGTGAATATTTCACTTTTGCAAAATAGGCCATCAACCTTTTTTTTTTTCAAATGTAGGTCATTTTTCTCACCCTTGACGGAATTAATGAGCGGAATAAAGTAATTTACGGGCTAAAATTTGAATTTTCTTTTAATACATACGGGCCTACATTTAAAAAAAATTAATGGTCTGATTTTACCAAAATAATAGCATTAAGTGTCTTTAAAACACAACTCCATCTTCTCTAATTAGTAATTAAGTGACGTACGAACCTTAAAGAAAATTCCCATACAACTAAAATAATTTAGAAAATGGGAAAATGTGAATATATATCACCAAGAAAAATAAATTAGAATGAGAAAATTAGCAAGAGAGAGTTCCAATTTACATACATGTTGATTCTTGATGGTACATTCTCAGATGACATGACTACAACTGGGACATCTTTCCAAGTAGAGTCCTGCACAAATTTGAGAAAAAAAAAATTATAATGATTTAAAACAACATATTTATAAAGAAGAAATTTATATGTGTATCAATATATAAGGCCATGTTTGGAGAGCCAACCTTGATTCTTTTTAGCAAATCATAGCCAGTAATTCCAGGCATGCTATAATCCGTCATGATCAGGTTAACCTTTGATACCTGTCACAAAAATCAGCTTGAATTTCGGACAATTATTTATGGGAGCTAGGTAATAATGTTGCATATCTTTGTTAAGTATATATTTTTAAAAAATTATTTCATATTTCATGTAATTCATTTCTTCAAATAAATGGACAATTTAATGTGAAAAGAGATGCTTTTAGGGTGATTTGAACTTATGATATCAACGAGAGCTAAAGACTGTTATATTATGAAAATTTTTGACTAATCTAAAAGCTCGAATTAATTCGAATCATTTATACTCCCTTCGTTCCAAAATAATTTTCATATTTTTCATTTTGGGACGTTCCAACTCTTTTTTCACAATTAAAGAAGAAATAAATTGCACTCAATAAATTAATAAAATGTATTTTTATGTTTTATTATTTAACTTTATAATCACATAATTTACTTTATCTTAAACCGTATTAAGTTAGGACGGAGATATTATTAATTTTCAAAAAAAAAATTAAGTAGAATGTGACTGATTTGTACGTGAATGTCAGGGAGGAAAAATTACTACAGTAATAGTAAATTCGTAAAAGAATAAAAATGAGCAGCTTTAGATTATAAAAGCTGAAATGTTTTACCAATTGAACTTTAACTTTTACTAGTTTTGGCATGTTAACTGTTTGAGAATTTCCATCATTCAATCATGGAGGCTACAGCCTCTTTTGGGACTACAGGAAAAACCTAGAAAAGTTTACTGTCAAATTGAATAGTACCACTGTACTAACCTACACGTATTCTCTTCCTTTCATCATAGTAATTGTTGCTTACAGTTAATTTTATTATTTAATTTATTTGAAAATGATGAGGAATATTCAGTTTTATGACTGCACTTGTATCGTGCAATAGACATGCGCACACTAATAAATTAAATAAAATTTGAAATTGAAATGATCACATGAAGAATATAATTCTGATCCAGATGCGTGAACTACCCAACACCATGCAGTTCAAAAAATAACAAATTAATTAATATTTTAATATTCTTCCAATTTTAAAAAAAATATATGCACTCCTTATATTTAATTATTTATATCGTACATGGCTTAGATTTTGAAATAAATATCAAACAAAAAAAGGATTAATCAAGATTAATTAGACCAAAAACGGGGAAATTTTTTATCTATAGTGTAAATATTGTTGGGTATTCATAGGAATGTGAATTTTTTTCGTGAAATTTGGAAAAATATCATCCACCAACACGCACTCATGAATTTATGGGTGTGACATTTTTTTCGAATTAGTTGAAACCAAAAATTAATTTAACTAATTAGTATTGAATTTTTTTTTTTTTTTTTACCTCTTGGTGAGATGACTTTGATGAGGAAGAAATTGGTGTTGATGATGATGAGTCATATTCATTATTGATCTCTTCAATATTATCCACCAATCCCAAATACTCCAAAGCCTTATCTCCAGAATCCACACAAGTAACTGCATCATATCTAGTTTTTATAACCCAAAATTCAAGAAAAAACACAAGAGAGAGAGAGAGAGAGAGAGAGAGGGGAGGACCTTGGTATGAAGAAATAGTAAGGAGTTTCTCCAAGACCTTTCTATCAATTTGACTATCATCCACAGCCAATACATGCAAAATCTGTTTCTCATCCACATGTTCTTCTTCATTGATAATACTAGTATCCATCGATCCGAATTTTAAACCCTTGGAATTTGAAAATTTCTTGTTGCGCCAAGCAATATATATGTAAATGTTTGTATTCTCAAAAAATGTATGAATGTGTGTTCTAAATGTGCTTATAAGGGCCTTGGCATGATTAGAAGCTTCTTGATCATATTCTTCCTCTTTCGCTGATCAAAACAAGCTAGTTAAATAATATATAAAGTGAGAGAGAGAGGGAGAGAGATAGAGAGAGAGAGGGGGGGGGGGGGTGCAGGTTTTATTGAGTAGTTGAGAAGCAAAATCTGCGTGTGCAGAAGATGTTTATGTAAGAATTGTATTTATTATTACTACAACACACAAACAACAATAGATGTGAGTGATCTTTCTCACTAGATTCTCTTTTTTGGACACCCCTGTTGGTACAACTACTCATTCTGCCACACCCACATTTGTGGGGCCCCACCCCATTCTCTCTTCTTTTTTTTTTTACTCACTTTTAGCTCATTTATTTTCAAAAATCAAAACTTAATTCCACACCTCAAATTTCATGTGATGCCATTATAGTAATACTATTCAAAATTATGCGCAACACATTCTTATTTATATTATTTGAGCCTTCGGCAAAATTATACTACCTTGATTCCACAAAAGTTTGCATATTTTCTTTTTTAGTTTGTTCCACAGAAGTTTGCACACTTCTAAAATAAAAATATTTCTTTAAATTTCTACCTTTAAAATTTTCACCTCACAATCTACTCATTACATTTTCTCTTAAAAATTATGGTCTCAAAAGTATCGCAAACTTTTGGGGGACGGAGGTAGTATATATACCATGTCTAATTAGTCCTTAATTAATTTAAATAGTACCCATGATTTTTATTGAACAACAATAACTATTTTGTTGTTTTCGATGAATAGTATTAATTAGTTGATAGTACTACCTCAATATGTTGAACGCACTTTCCAAAAATCGCCCGAAGCGACTCAGTCATTTGCCGATTCGATTTACATCAAATCGTTAAAAAAAATTGAAGATAGTAGACGGTGTTTAGAGCCCATTAGGTGGCGACTTGACCGACTAAATAGCGATTAAACCGATTAGATGTCGACTAAGCTGTCTCGATTGGACTTATTTCTCCTTTTTTTTAAAAAAAAAAATTCTGCAAACCATAAATATTACTACCTCCGTCCCGGAACTACTTTCATAGTAGTTCCGGGCACGCGAACCAATGAAAAGTAAATATGTGAGTGTAAAATTAAATAATAAAATAAGAAAATGTGTATTTTGTTGACTTTTGTGAGAGAGAAAATTTTTCTTTTTTGGTGTGTGAAAGAAGAGTTGGGACGTCAAAATAAGGAAAGTGTGAAAGTAGTTTTGGGACGGAGGGAGTAGTAAAGATATCAGATTCGGAGGGAGTAGTAAAATTAAAACAATTAAAATATTTATCCTCTTTTGATTTTAAATTATGATATTATTGAATTTTGAGTTTCATGGTTATTATCATTTATAATTTTAATATTAAAAGAAAGTGTTATTTATTTTTTAATTATTTTATGTACAATATATTAATTAATCATATTTATTATTTAGATGTTTCCGACTAATCAGAGATTAGTCGCACTAGTCGATAGACCCTAGTGGTCCGACCGACTAGCGACTTTTAGAACATTGATTGAAGGTCAAATTTTTTTTTAAAAAAAAATATAATGAGTAGAATGTGTAAGATGGATTATGCGAAGAAGATTTTTAGAGTAGATATTTTAAAGAATATTTCTATTTTAAAAGTACGCAAATTTTTTGTGAACAAATTAAAAAACATGCATACTTTTTAGGGGTATAGGTAATATTAGTTGTTTTAAGTGGACAATTGTTTCCATTATTAGAGGAACATAGAGTTAAAAAAAAAAATCGGAATTAAGAATTTGAGTTTTATTATTTAAGTTATAACTAATTAAAAATTGGTGGGAGGATTTGAGTTTAGATTTCGGCTAAATTGAGACACGCATTCGCCTATCATAAGATTTGTATGTATGCTTTTGAAGAATTTGAGGTAACTGTGTTTTCTAGCAAAGAAAATACTCCAATGTTTTGACAAATTTTAAAATTATTGATCTTAATATTTTCAAGTCAATTATCTCTGGACCTGCGATATGATTTAATAAATAGTATTATTATATTGTGCATATCCTATTATTCATTTTCTAAAATAATAGTATTTTACAAAGTTTAAGTGCTGATTCTGCTGAATTTATTGTAAAGTATATAATTATATATATATATATATATATATATATATATTAAAACTGTAACAGGCTCAATGGCAATGATATCGCTTGATTATTTGGAGATCCAAGATCGAGAACCCTTATTTTCGCTCTCATATATATATATATATATATATATATATATATATATATATAAGTTCAAGAAGTAATTTGCTCCTTATTTATTTTATTATTATATAGCCTTTTAATTTAAGTCTGTACTTTATTTATCTTATTGTTTGCATGAGCCTTCATTTTTAGTACTCCCTCCATCCTACTATAAGTTGCTCATATTGCTATTTTCGTCCGTCCCACTATATGTTGCTCATTGCTTTTTTATCTTTTTTGGAAACTACTATTCACTTCTTTATTATTATTTTCAATACTGTTTACACTAGTTACATTACTTTTTCACTTTTCTCCATCACATCACTTATACTTTTTCACTTTTTTCATCATATCACTTATATTTTTTTACTTTTACCTTAATTTGTGTGCCTAAAAGCAACGAGCAACTTATAGCGGAACGGAGGGAGTCTTATTTTGATTCTAAAAACATTATTAGGGTTGATGAATTTTGAGTATAGAACGAAAGTTTAACGCCACCTAGTATACACAGTATTAAGGTATTCTTTGGGCGTTCAAACTTCTGCTTACGTCATTCAATAAGCCAAATTATGAATATCAATTTAAATTAATTTGATTTTTTGTAAACTAGTATTCAGACATTGGAGGTTTGACAAAATACACCATCCAAAGTTTGCCACGTTATATAATTTTTGTTAAAAGTGTGATCAAAAGAAAGAGACAAATTGAAAAGCCTAAAACAATATCTTAGGATTGATTTTAAAGTAATATCCTGTGAGATGTGTGTGCTCATTTTTGTCTTAATAAATTGAATCAAGATTTGATTTAGGGAAGATCTCAAATCCCATGACTTTGAAAAGTGATTGAATTATCAAATGTTAAGGTGATTGCCTGGACACAACCCAAACTTTCCCTTTTTTGTACTTATAATTAATTAATTACTAAAAATTTGTATGAGTTATCTCATTCTTATAATAGCCTAAATGTATAATAACTTTTTTTAGTGAGTAGTTTGAATTCGATTCCTTTTGGGAACGGATTAAAGGAGATATAAAGTTGACTTGGAGATATTAGAAGAGATACGTACAAGGTTGGCTTGGAATGTTTGAAAGATTTAGCGAACTAACTTATGGGGTAACTACTAACAACTAGCATTACCAATAAAAAAAAATTATGCATTTTGCTATTAAAAATGAGATAACTCATATAAATTTTTAGTCATTAATTCGTAGAAGATTTTTACTAATTTAACTTATAGGTAACCGTAAAAAAGTACACAAATACACATGCACACTTATGTCTGTTTATGAATACTTTAAGTCATTAGTATAATATTTATATTTAGTTTGAATTTTAACATGTGATATTAGGTAAGGGTGCATTTGGTAATCATTAAAAGGGTAGAAATAGAATAATTCAGCTCTAATATTATTTCTATTTGGTAAATAATATATTGTGTCTCTAAAATCCGATAAAAAACTTGACCCAATATTTTAAGTACCTCAATTTCACCCTATTTCATTATTCTAGTATGCATTTTTCAATACACTTGGGATATTGTTCTAAAAGTTGATCAAGTCGACCGATTAGTTGATAGCGGCGCTTAATTGGCCAATTCGATTTATACTTAAAATGTCAAAAAATATTGGGAGTAGTAGTCAGTGTACGTCCTAGAGCCGACTAGGAGGTAATTAACTAGGTCATCTAGGTGCCGATTAGACCGTTTTAAATTATGTCTATTTCTTCCTCTTTAAGTTCTTTGGGCGCCGACTAGGCCGTTCACTTAAAAATTTAATATTTTATTGTCATTTTTTAAAACTCGTGAGTTATTACATGTTGTCATTTTTTATATGTAAAACTTAAAATTATAAAATTTGAACTAATATCAATAGTTATGTTTTCAATTTGTTATGATTTAACTCAATTTAAAATTTGAATTTATTTTTAAATAATAGTTAAAAACAATTCGAATTTCTCTTCTATGAACATAGCTAACACAATTTATATAGTAATAAAGCTAAAACTTACATTCTTTGTTTCTGATTTTATATCTTTCTTATATATATAATTTGATCGTTTTGACTCATTACATATGAAGAAAATCCAAGATTATTAAGATTCAAAATTAAAAAATTCTTATTTTTTTAATTCAATATAAATTTGAATCTCGCACAATAAGTACATTGTTGATATTCAAAATATAATTTTTAACTGGGCTCCTCTAAAAATGATGGCTGTCTTTATTATAGGGTAAAAACTCTTAAATAATCAACAACCAATCATAGCTCAGACATTATTATACTCAATTTTGTCACCTAATTATTCAAGTGATAATAAATATTATTAAGTTACCATAGAGTAATTTTCATTTTTAGCTATGTGTCGATTTCTTGAGGGAAGTAAAAAAGGACCACCTAAGTAGAAATTGTTCAGACTTCTTTGACTGATAGGTCTTACACTCGTGTTGTGTTGTGTTGTTTTGCATTACAGAACTCTAGTTTCTAGGTATATAATTTATCCTATTATTGTGCATTTAGGAAACATAAACAGTGAGTTTGAATTTTTTTATTTTTTTTTTGTATTTAAATGACCCAATTAGTCATGGGCTAGTCAACGGAACCCATTTGGCTCTTATATTATAAAATTTTCTTGTCTCATATAAAATTTTTAATTTGTAAAAAAGATGTGAAATTAATTTAGTTAATAGTTTTCTATATCATCTAACTTTACATTATCAAGTTAATTAATTGTGATATATACCAAAAAAAAAATCCGCGCATCAATACTATAAATTGAGGTTGAAAATTGTGTGTCAAGCTTAATTTTGTTAAACGAAATCATTCGAGAAAATGTATGAGGTTGGCTACCAAAATGTCAACTTAAAAAATAAAACTCCCTTCATCTCTTTATAAGTTGCAGATAATTTTTGGGCACTAATATTAAGAGAGGTATAAAAATATTGATATAGTACATGTGATGTGACGGAGAAAAGTGAAAAATGTATTAAAAGTAATAATAAAGAAGTGAATAGTAGTTTTATAAAAAGATAAAAAAGCAAATGAGCAACATATAGTAGAACAGACGGAAATAAGCAAAATGAGCAACTTATAGTGGGATGAAGGGAGTATATGTTTGGTGCGGCTAGAGAGGTTGATGACATGAAAATAACGAAAATATAATTTATATTAAGTTGATTTTTAATATTACTAGTTATTTCTACTGAACAAACTGTAGTTGTTTGAATGGTACATTTTGCAACTGACAAATTGATATTATTAAGAGAAAATATATGTAATTATTTAATAAAAAAAAGTAATTTCATTTAGCAATAACAATTGATATTGTTTAAAAGACGTTTTAGTTTTGTGATGCACAAGACACTTACCTCTCAAAAAATAAATAAAATCTTAAACATGATTTTTATTGGTGCTCGTCCAGCCCAAGTGGCCCATCCATATCTCTCAATCTTGAGGTCGAACAATTCGATTTATTATCTCTAGACTCCACATGAATAAATACCCCGTCGGCCAAGTATATGCACTTTTTCTTACACGTAATTTAATAAAGTGAATATTTTTTTTTATAGACAAAGAGAATATATATCTAGTGATGTCAATGTGCTCCGCCCGCAAATAACCCTGGCTCCGATCCCTGCAACAGTTCATGTTCGCGTGTAAAAGAGACATGCAGAGAGAGTTTGGGTTTGGGTCCCATCCCATGATCATTCCTACATGTACATGTACACTATTTTTTCTCCTTCTAATTGTGCCACATTATATAAGTAATTCAATAATATTTTATATATATATATATATATATATATATCATGCCAAGCAGTGGTCACTTTCTTATCTAGATACATGTCTTCTAGATTAGATTGATCATCAATTCAAGTCACAACAGAAAGGTGACCTAAAACCAGCAATTACATCTCCCTATATATTAGAAAATGTACCTATCATTCATAAATATATTTCATATTATATATATATATTGTCATCATGATGCTCATAAAATAAAACATAATTATGAAATCTACCCCTATTCTATGAAATGGTTATAGAATTGTAATTAGAAGAGGAGGGTCCATGAATTCAATTTCTTTCCTGAAATAAGGGGGACATGCTTGAGGTGTGACAATTTATTACAACATGGAAAACTTAAACCATTTCACCAACTTAACCAATTTACAGGCAATCTCAAGCATTAATTAATGAGCCTGCATGTGTGCACCATTAGCTGATTGATTGCAATCTCATCATCAACCTATCTCATATATATGTTTCTTACAATTGGGAAAAATAAATTATGTGTAGGGAAGTATTTATCCCAAAATTATGAAAAAGGAGTATGCCTAGTTTTTTTAACCAATTTGATTGCTTCTGCTTTATTGTGAGTAAATTGTACATATGATACAAATGGAAATTTTGTTTTTTAAGAACGGTACGTAACTTGTGTGGATGGCAAAATGACAACCGTAATTTTATATATAATGTAGCCAATTAAAGGCAAATCATTCTGAAACGACATCGACACAATTGGACTGATTGACCCGATTTAGGCTGAATGCGGATCAGAACCGATCAATTTGAGTTGAATTTAGCTTCAATTTGTAACATTAGATTGTTACGTACCATTCTT
The DNA here is from genome assembly GCA_026898435.1 of Prunella vulgaris. Lineage (NCBI taxonomy): Eukaryota > Viridiplantae > Streptophyta > Magnoliopsida > Lamiales > Lamiaceae > Prunella > Prunella vulgaris. Next base: position 276,354 of record JAPKLY010000230.1, read on the forward strand.
AAATTATCAATTTAAAAAATATGATCCTTATTTTTTTTAATTTAAAAAATTATGATCTCATTTTACTAACTTAGAAAGTTATGATCTTCATCTTGCCACTCTTACCATTATGAAAAATATTTTTTCCTGATACAAATCTAACAGCTTTTAGAGCTTGAGCATATACGTACATACTCTAACCAAATCAATAATGGTGCTATAGTAATTAAATGCATAGAGTAATAGCTCTCCTCAAGGTTTACCCAACAATTAGTATAATTTTGACCCAAATTCTTAACTAGATCAAATCTCTCGTGAAAAATTAAAAGTTAAATTGTTAATTACAAATGATTACAATAACTAATTACAAAATGTAAACAGATTTCACATTGATCAGAAGGAAAATATAAATATAAATATTAATGAGACAAAATTTATCAGATTATTCATGATTAGGATAACCTCGAATTAAAGAAGGTAGTTGCTGTCAACTCATTATCCTTATTATTATTGTACTAATTTAGTTGACCCCTACGTTACTGGGATCATATTATACATAACGTGATCAAAATATAAAACTAAATTTTCAACGAGATTATTTAAAGATGTGCAAGAAACAAATATAAATTAACTGTAACTTTACTCACTGCTCCCTCCGTCTCACAAGCATTTGCACACTTTTTTTATTTGAACGTCTCATACAAATTTGCATACTGTTAAAAAAATTATTAATTTGCGTGTATACTCTCAAATTTATATATATTTACATATATACGTACTACTATTTTATATATAAAACACATTTTTTATAACGATTAGTTTAAAAGTATTTGTTTATTATTGTCATTAGTACCTTATAATATTGGAACGAACACTACCAAGGTATGAAACTTTAAGATAGGTTGGTATTGCCGAAACTCGTTACATGAAACTTTCATGTGATTTAAAGCAAATTCTCCTTAGAGTTAGTTGTGTTATCTATTTTCACTCTCTTATTTTTCCAAATTACAGCAATTTTGGGACCATATCATGAAAAGGATACAATTGCTAATTTGTATTTGAAAAAACAGAAAAGGATAATTGCAGGGTTATGTGTAATTTTTAACCTCGAAAAAAATTTCATTCAATTTTCAAATCACGGGAATTTCGTACGATTAACTTTGAAATAAGATATAAATATTAATGTGGAGTTCCGTCTCATACAAATCCGTCTTACGCAATATCATATCATAAAAAGTTCCTCTGTCTCAATTTTTTTTTTCTTATAGGGGATAGGACATATAGTTTAAGAAAAAGTGAAGTATATGAATATGAGTTAAAAAATATTTTTTTTTTTAAATATGAAAAAAATTGAAATATTTTAAAATAGAAAGTGTGAGAATTATTTTGAAGCGAAAGACATAAAAAAGAAGAAATGGAAGAGGTGTGGGCACAGTTTAGGGCGTGGATAAAGGATTGAAATTGGATATGGAATTTTAGAATCAGTCACAGAAATCTTATGCAATTATATTGATGGGGACAAGAAATAAGAAAGGTACATGTGCAGGGGCCCACCAGCAAATATTTGGTGAATCTGTGTGGGGTCAATTCTGAAATATACAAATCTTTTGTGGTCCCTCACTTTGTGAAGTAAAATCTGGGAGAGGGGTGGGGTTGTAATTATCAATAGTTTGCCCCCGTCTCATGCAAAAAAGATACTGTCCAAAGCTCCCCAATTTCAAACTTTGTAAAAATACCATTTGGGACCCCTACTTTTCTTGTCTGCCACGTGTCGAGCCCTAAACGTTGAGGCTCTATCATGAGGGCGACATCATGGTCGCTCGCTCTAGCGAATCCGCCGTTAGATCATATCACGAATTGTTCATCATCACACTTATTATTATTTTGAATTGACGCGCATGCATGCCTTTGATACTAGCGTTTTAAATGATTTTTAATGATGTAAGTTATTCAATTCAAATGTATTTTTAAATAAATATTTTATTTTATACTCTTAAATAACACAAAAACTCGTATGCAATATTGCACAAAACCCGATCCGTGCAATATCTCCAAATGAAAATTCGAAGGAAAATTCTCGGCACTTCCAAAATGTATACCACATGAACATATTTGTGCTACTGTAAGACAAAATGTGTGCTACTACATCTTTAAAAAAAATCTGTACTTTTAAAGTAACTATAAGAATAATATGTATTTTTACAAGAACAAATATGTGTTTCTTAATTTATTTTTTATTTTATTATTAGTTTTATGTTGATAATATGTTGCTAATGTAATAAAACCTTACATGTGTTACTATCTCGTCACTCCCAGAATGTATACCACATGAACATATGTATGCTACTGTAAGACAAAATGTGTGCTACTACATCTTAAAAAATTAATTTTATCGAAATTCCAGAATGTATACCACATGAACATATGTGTGCTACTGTAAGACAAAATGTGTGCTACTGTAAGACAAAATGTATGCTACTACATCTTAAAAATTAATTTTATCGAAATTCCAGAATGTATACCACATGAATATATGTGTGCTACTGTAAGACAAAATGTGTGCTACTACATCTTAAAAAATAATAATTTCTATAAAAATCAATAAATATTTATGAAAAACGAATATTTTTTCTTATAATAATACACATATTGATCTTACATTGTATTAACATGTTTGTTTTCTACAAAAACAAATGAATATATGTAAAAAAAACAACATTTATTCTTAAAGTAGTACACATTTGACCTTGTAGTAGCATAAATTTACTCATACAGTATCACCAACTGGAAGCGAAAATCCTGAAATTTGAAAATTGCCCAAATCCGACCCTACTCGTTCAAGATCCGCGAATTTTGTTACTTTAACCCTATTAACCCGCGAATTTTCAAAATTTTCCTTTTTTGGCATATATTGCACCCGTGCAATATTGCACAGGAGACCTACTCCTTAAATAATAATAGTTATTTTTATCTAATAGTTCCTTTTTCTTAACAAGATAAATTAGTGTTTTCATAATTGGGTTCCAGTTCAATCGTTAAAATTATTTTGATCTATTTTCTTAATATTATATGTTACACTATAAAATAAAATAAGTTAAATATTCTAATATAAAATTTTAATAAATTATACTCCCTCCGTCTCTAATCAATTTGCACACTTTCTATTTTGGGTTGTCCCAAATCAATTTGTACACTACTTAAAAAGGGAACATCGATTTGTGTGCACACTCACAAAACTTTCCACGCATTTACCTATATATCACTACTTTATTTAAAAAATACATTTTTCTTAAACCATGTGCCACTCCAAGGGTGCAAATACCCCTGGGACGGAGGGAGTAACTTACATATTGAAATAAATATAATAGAATTGTAGACAATCAAAATTAAAATATTCAAAATAACTCAAGTTATAATATCAGATTGTAATTCATGACATGTTTTATATATAACTCATGATCGTAAAGTCTCAAATTAAAATATTACAATGAACATTTAAAATATATAAATTGTAGAATAAATTAATTTGGAGTTGGGACGTGTCTCAAGATTTAATTTAATAAAAAATAAATTTAAAAAAATAAAATAAAAAAATAAACCGGTTCAATCGATTTTTTCCGGTTTTGACCGATTTTTTCCGGTTGAACCGTAAAAATGATTTTTAGGGGATAACCGAATCGGTCCTATGGTCGGTTCCCAGTTCAACCGATTCTAAAAAACAATGAGATAAATTTTGACTCGAATGCAATTCATCCACTTGTTAAATAATAAATATTTATAATTGTTTAGTAAAAATACTGTGACTGTTTAGTGACAATATATGTGATTTTTTTTTAGAAAAAATACACTTTAAATTGTACTGTGACTGATACACAATAGATTGATTCTAAATTAAATTATCACAATTGTATTATGGATCATAAAAATTACATGGTAGTTTAGAGTGAAATTATTTTGGTTATTGTGTTTTTGCTTAAATTGTACATTAAAATTTGATTGGTAGATGTGATTTGTTCGGTGAGAGTAGATGTGGTTGTTATTTTTGTCATTGTGAAATTACCATAAATTGGTAAATCAAAATTTATGGGGCAATCCGTTTCTTGCAAATGAATTGATTTGCATGGATCTTCACACAAATGTTTGTATATTTATAGTGTTTACCAAATATTCAACGAAGAGAAAAATATTAATTAATTAGTGAAAAAGTATGTATATATATTATTCAAGCCATATAATTGAAGTGTATATTTTTAAAGTATAATTACTAGTTTTTTTTTCACTAAAAAATACTATTAATTATTTCATAAGAAAATATTAACCAATGAATTGTGTACATATAAAATGATGAATTTAAAAATATATTCTCGCTATCTCATAATTCATTGCAATTGATGTTTTAAAAAATTTCACACAGAATGAAAAATGATATAAAATGACCAAATTAATTATCCTTATTTAATTTTCACAATTATTTGAGAAGGTGAACCTTCTGATGGAATATTTTCTCTCTCTTAATGTTTGATACGAGGGAAATCTTAATATATATATATTTTTCGAAATTTCCTCTCCTATTTTTCATATAGTAACTTATTCACTCTTTTATTTTTCTACCACCCCATTAACTAATATTAATAGAGTAAGTCTGTTGTGCACCAGGAGAACCGTGCAACTCAAATATATTTTTAAAAAATTATACAAAATATTATTGAAAAGTCATATATATTATTATTATTAAAAAATATATTTTAAAAAATATATTTTTCAGTAATTACACATTTGTCTTTTCAATAAAAAATAGTACTCCCTCCGTCCCATAAGAATTTACAGACTTTCTTTTTTGGGACGTTCCACAAAAACTTGCAGAACCAGAAAAGGAAATTTTTTTATAAATTTCGTCCTCACAATATTTACATATTTAGGTCATCTCCAGCAGTTGCCTCTATTTTAAAGTCAATTCAGCACTACTCTAAAATAGAGACAACACTTTCTTCCAGCAGTCACCTCTATTCTTTTAGCACCATAATATAATATTACATTATTATCATTTTAAATGAATTTTTTTATTATATTATAATAGTTAAATTGAATAAAATTTTCATTCAAATTTAAATTTAAAATTTAATATAATATTACAACTGAAATTTAAATTACAATAGATGTCTTTACTATTTTTTGTAATTGTTCAACTTTAAATGAAGTCGTTATGTAGGTGTTTGTATTAATTTATGCAATAATTCTTTTTAATTATAATTATATTATTTTATCTTTACATGTATTATTTTATTGTAAAAATATTAATTTATATATATAAATAAAATAAATACAAAAACACATACATATAAATAATATATTGATACTTAATTACTTTTACAATAATATATATACACTTAACTAAAATATATACTTATAATTTAATTAATAAAAAATTTTCAGGTATTGGCGCTATCTGCAGCGCCCCAATGACTCCAAATTTCAAGAACTCCAAAATGGCGCCACGAGTTAATGAGCTACTGGAGATTAAATTTTGGAGATCTCATCTATTTTAACTAGCTGCTGGAGATGGTCTTACACAAAATGTCATTACTTTTTTTGTTTTTTGGACCCACATTATGCTTAATTCAATTAACTTCTTTACTTTTTACATAAAATTTTACCAAATTATCCTTCAAAACAATTTTTTTATTTATTTATTCCATTTTTTTAAATTTGTGTTCCCCTTTCCCTTTACAATTTGCTATGGAACGGAGAAAGTATAATTTTTTAAAAATATATTTGAATTGCACAATACACATGATGCACTAATAAAACACAATACATCTTTCTAATTAAGTTGACACAACTTACCTTTCAATATCGAATCAAATATATGACCCAATTAGGTTTTAGGAAAATGGAATTATATATATATATATATTCAAAATTTTACACGTCACATAAGAATCATCAATATGCGTGCAACTCAGTACATTTCTTAGTCCAATAAAATCTTTGCATGCGATCTTGAAACTAAAGCAAAGCTTGTTGTTTGCCTCAATTATTTTATTTTTTTTCTCTAATCTTGGATTGACTATGATGCACTTATTTTATGTGGATTTTGTTTAGTTAAAATCTTGACTTGAAGACAGAAATATGCATGGGACCACGTGATAAAATTAATATAAGGATGATTGACCAAACAAAAAATTGTTTTGCCCTTTTTCATTTTAGCATGTCACCAAAGAATCACATGTGATTTTTAAAGATAAAATTATGTCTAGTGGGTTTCAATCATGTCAATATTTAGAGAATGCCCAAATTTTCTTCTCATCCACAAATGCTTTAATTTAAATCTTGTAGGCCAAAAATTCTTCAATTCGAGCCCACTAGCCTTTTCCTTGAGAAGGACATGCTAATTTGCATATTCTTTTTCTTTTCAAAGTGTAAAGGACCCATAAAAAGTAATAATATTAAAATCAAATAAGTTAACCGCATTAACCGCACAATGAATTTTATATATCATCATAATCCCTTATATTTCACGGTTCTTTTTAATCCTACGTTGTCTTTCTACAATTCACCAATTTAAAATTCTCAAATTCTAGCTTATGGTTATATTTTCATAGTGTTTTTATCCTATGTAGTCTTTTCACAATTCACAAATTAGAATTTTTCAATTCTACCTTACGGTTATATTTTAATATTTAAATTTAAATTTTTTTT